>JANRGW010013699.1:11772-50685 GCA_024733675.1 Psilopsiagon aymara
GGCGCCAATGGGCCGGGCCTGGCTGCGGCGGCGCAGGGTAAGGCCGGGGAGCTGCGCGTCGGCCCGCGCTGCCGGAGCTGGCGCTGTGTGAGGCTGCGTTTTGCACCTGCACACCGCGGGGCTGCTGCTGGAAAGCATAGGGACTTGTAGTTCGGTGTAGTTCTGCTTACTTTCAGACTTTCACGCTATAGCTTAAGACGCGGAGAACTCATTCCTACTGCAGACGAGCAGATTTTAGACCCCTGATAGTGATGTATGAGTTCTGGTGTAAAGAGGAGAGCCTGGGACAGGTTTAGGAAGGTGGAGTCTGAAGCTGGAGGACTGAAGAGGAGAGAAAACTGCATTTCTTCTGGGATTTTTGCCCAGTTTTCTCTAGTGGTACTGTACCTTCAGTATGGTACAGAACAACCTGCTAGCTAAGTGATTTGTGAACATCTGGAGCAGTTACTATGAGACCTTGTGGTCTGAGGTATGGGAAGCTAGAGGAAATGAGGAATAAAGGTGAGAAGCAGCTGTACCTGTAAGTTAAGGAGAGCAGGGACAGCTAAGCACTGTCTGTGCAGGAGAACGGAAGGCCTGTGGATCTGGGGTGGCTCACCAGCATCCAGCAATATTGCAGAGCGTGAGAGCTAGCTTGGACTAGTTCACTTGGGGCACATAAAATGGTTCAGTGTAGCCCCTGCTGGAAACCAGGTGCTTTCTGTACAGTGGACGCTTTGGGGGTGTGGGTGCCTCAGCCTGACATCAGGGAGATGTGGTGGTAGCAATAAATTAACAGTGCGCTAGCATTATGGCAAGAGGGATGTAGAGCCTGTGAACAGAACTGTTCTACCAGCAGCCCACAACATTTCTAGGCTTCTGTCCTGTGGGAAGCCAAGAGAGAACCACTTTCTGCCATGCTGCTGCTCTGCAGGTTGGGTGACAACCCACAACCATCTTGCCCCTTGGCCAAACTAGGGAGAAAAGGGAGGAAGGGGGATTCTAGGGAGTGTCCATAGTGCTGTCTGTTTGTGGCTGCCTTACAGATGTGCATAGCTCTTAGGCTTTGTATGGTTTGCCTTAGTTTTGTTGTGTTTGGGTTTTTTAAATTTGTTTTTTATCGAACCAAACTGCCTGTGGGCATATGTGTAATGCATAGTAGAGCTTTTGTGCAATGTAGCATTTGTATGGGAGATTAGCACATAAAAACTGCCATGCTTTGTACCTTTGATTCAGCTGGGAGCATAATATCCAACATTCAGTCAAAACATAACTCCCCTAGTGAACATGTAGAATAACCTGCATGTTTGCAAGGGTTTTGTGCAGTGTCTTAGTTAAAGACTGGTTTTAAACATTTCATATTCCTTCCAGTTATCTGGGTTTTTTCTAGCATTGGAGCTCTCTGAGTGTGCTTCTGCTGTGGAAATGGCTAGAGCTTTTTTGATTTTAATCAGTTACTGAATTCTACAGTATCTTATAATGTTGTATTTTGCTGTCTAAATGTATTTTGTGTGGGGAAAAAACCCACCTTTTTTGCGTGTTTGTTTTGAAGTGGACACTTTTTTAGCTTGCTGAAGTAATTGATGCTTCTTACTGTTTTCACAATTGCTTCGTCTCTGGATCATTGTGTCATTTTCCTTGGAGAAGAGACCTTATCTGTCTTTTGTTTTGCAATTATAGAGTGTTTGCAGAAGAGAAAGGGCAATGTTGTCACCGTGGCTTTTTGAGGCAGGGTTGTTTATACACAGCTAATTCTTTGAAATAGGTGCAGCATTTTTGAGGCAAAGAGAAGTTGGCTTTGACACCTTTACTTCTGTGTTTGGCTTTCTGCTGTTTCCATTATCTTGACTAAGCTATTAGCCACTCTGGAAAAAGGCATGCCAGGAAGATAGATTTGTCTGGTTTGAAAAGAGAACCAATATAAATCCCTTCTGGTTAGACAGTTGTGTCATTGGGGGTGCAGATTCTGAATTGTCTTACCTTAGGTCTTGTATTGCAAAGCTCATGAAGACATAGTGCTGATGCTTGCCAAGGACTACAGAGAAGAAAGATTCCAGATATATTTGAGAACAAACAGAGCCTAGAGGAAACCTCGGGATGCAAACAAACAAGTTAGGCCAGCAAAATCCAGTAGCAGCTCCAAATGAGGAGGAGGATGGGTTTTATCTGGGGGAAAAAAAAAAAAAAAAGGTGGCTAAGCCAAAAAACAAAGCAGCAAGAAATCCCTCCAAAACAAACAAATAAAAAAAGGCAAATGAAAAACAAGAGAACTTCAGTCTTTAGTTGATACTTCATTATTCAACAGTGAGTAAATTTTCCATCTCAAGGGAATGAGAATTAGACAAAAGTACCTGCAGTTCTGAGCTAGAGCCTGGAGACCTTGTTGATTCACTGAAACACTTACCTAGTTCATAATGTTATGGATAGCTGTCAAAAGATGTTTTCAAATTCCTTTCTAGACTGATGTTCAGGGCTGTAAAATGGGGGAATGGTTAGAATGAGGCTTCATGGGGGAACCACTTGGAGCTCTGCTTTGGGGTTTATCATCTTGCTTTCTCCTTCTCTTGGCATAGGGTATAAAGTGTGTGTACTCTCCATACTTGTTTAGTTTTCTGCCAGTTTAGCAAACTGGTTTATTTTTTTCTTTTTTATGTTGGTTTTCTGACAGTCAGTGAGCTGAGTGGTCTCAGATGAGGGATCAGATTGGCACCAAGGACTGGTATCATGTGAGTGACAGGAATATGCAGCTGGGAAGGGACATAGAAAGGGGTGAGCCTACCTCTGTGACAGAAGTGAGCTGTTAGTTGTCTCATGAAACTTTTTGCTGCATCCCTTTGTGCTAATACAGGCTGAAAAGTATCTGGTCCATGCATGCCCTTGTTTTGTAACAGAGGAAAATAAAAGTCGTCATCTTTTACTTTCACTGTAAATGTACCTGTTAGATCATTTGATAAACCAACACAGCATGTTTGCTTGCAGCAGCACTGTAAGTCCTGCTTTCAGCTTATTTGCAGCATAGTACTGAAGCTTTCATTGGTATTGTTCTCAAGGTTTATAAAAGGTAATGCATGGTGAGGCTAGTTCTCGGAGTGAAAGGACAGCTAATAAAAAGGAAGGTGATCAGGGGTGTTCTGTTCATATTTATCCTGTTCCTAATGGACAATATAATGGAAAAAAAACCCCCCTAAAACGTAGTAATACAAATACTTCAGTTTCTACGAAACTGTCCCAGAAACAGAGGAAAAGATGTCAAAGGTACTGTGGTTCAGGAAAATTTTGATGCTAGAGCTAAACTGATTCAAAGATTTAAGCCCAGAAAAGTGGTCACTTTTGTTCATAAAGTTATATCTCTGCTCATGATTCCTGTATTGCTTGTGTAAATTCAGAAGATTCTTTTAAAATGGTACTGTTACTCATGTATGAAGGTGAGTCAATCTTCATGAGGCTTCCAGGAATGCTCTTCTACTTCTGGCTTTTTCCAAATGAGTCTTGCCCACATATGAAAGGGTTTTTCTGTGTTCATCTGAACTGTTGGTGTTATATCTAGCAGCATCTGGTCCAAATCAGGATGTTAATCAAGACAGCGTTCCAGTGCCAACTTTGCATCACCTGGTGCAGTATAAATTGCTGAGAAATTTCTCATAAGCTTTTCTTTCTTTCATTTGGGTTTCATGCTCGGAGAAGGAGGCTCATCTTCAACTGGGCTGTTTTGTCTAGTAGACCTATCATCAATCATCAAGACACAAATTTTGTAAAGAATATGTGCCAGATTTTGTTCTTAGATGTCCTTTATGATTCATCTGGGCATTACTATTTGTTTTTTTCAAGATCATGATTTAGTCTCAGTTTTTTCAGATTAGTAAGTGACAAATGCCATACTCCAGGTAAGACTTTTGCAGTGTGTGGAAAATGAAGAACATTCTGTGGCATTAATGTGTGCTAAGTAATCCCTAAATAGTGAAATAAAACTGTGCAGGGTATGAGCATATGTCTTCCATCCGCAAACTGCTCTCTGACATTTCAACTTGATGATACATTGCCTCAGGTAACATATTTAAGCTTTGTTATGGAGAAAGAGTGATTTTTATACATTTTTTTTTTTCAATGCAAGTTATTAACTGCAAATGGAATTTTCAGTTTTTCAAATGTAGATGGAAAATTCCTGAATTCAATTTCTGAGAATACTCAGAATGTATTGTCCATTTAGCCCGTCTTTTTTCATTTTGCTACATGGACAGGACTGACAACATTTGTGTTGTGGCTTACTGAGAGCTTCAGGCCAGGTAGAATATGGTTTTTGTTTTGCTGGTTTTTGTCCATGTTGGCTCAATTTAACCTCAGTTTTATCTCATATTTAAGACACTCTGTTGTTTATGCCTGTTTGGTTTATGAGAACATATCCAAGACTTTTAAAGGCCTCCTGGAGTCCAGAATCGTTCCAGGCTTTTCTAACTAAACTGTTCTGAATTTGACCTGAATTACATTACAAACAGCTTTGTGCATTTTTCAGTATTTTTTTTTGTTCCCACACTGTGCTTGGTACAAACTTGGTATTAAATAGCATAACAAACTAGAAAGCTGTTGACATCTTATGTTTTTGTTGCTAGCAAGTATTGTTTGTATAAGATTTATCTCCTGAAATGAGAAGGGTTTGCTTTAGAGAAATACGCTTGCCTTCACTAGCCTAACAATTGGTAATTTGTTCCAATGCGGGTGTGTATGCACACTCTTCTCGAAGATGTTTTCTCAGTTGTGAGGTTTCCCTGTAATAATTTTCCAGCTGGGAAAAGGAAGTATGGCTTCAGCAGGAACTGATCTCTTATTACTTCTAACAGTTTGGTGACTGTCCTTCCTCTGAAGCTTACTGCACTTGGTTTTTCTCTACCGCATCAGTTTGAATAAATGCTGTATAAACTGCGACCCAGTAATGGTCATCTGCAGACATCACTTCAGTTCTTGAGTTAGTGTAGGCTTTGCAGACCTATTTGCATACACACATAGACTATTTTTGGATCTAAATGAAATACCTATAGTATATTACTTCTCGCCTCAAAATGGACTAGGTAAAAGCTCTTGCTGTTTAAGTCAAACTGGCTGCTCCCAGGCTGTTAGGAGCTGGTCCTGCTTATTTCACTGACTGTAATACTGCTGGGGTTCTGTACCTTTCTGGGCACTTTCAGGACAGTTCACTGAACTGCAGTCAGAGCTGGACACATCTGTTAAAATCATAGGGATTGCATACATGTGACCAACAGCATAAGTTAGCCTGGAGGACTTTTTATTGTTCGATTTAAGGGGTGCAAACAGCACATCTTAACTCTTGGATCTGAATGGTACCTGCAAGTAAAGCTGAATTTCTTCCACAGAAATCTGGATGCATTTCCTGTTGAATTCAATGAGATGCACCAAACATGGAACAAGAATTTATTTTTTATAGAAAGCTTTCTGAAGTGGACAGCCAGATAAAGTACACTGAAGTCAATATGATCTATCTTCTGGTAGGCAGTCATTTTCTGTCCTCCAGGCTTACTCCATTTGGCACATGGGAGTGGATGATCAAAGTGCTTCCTCACTTGTGTTCAGCTACAGGGACTAAGGTGCTGTGGCCTCCAACCAGTAGCAGGAGTAGCAACCTTCTTACTTGAATAGCTGAAGGTCTCCTGTCTTTCCTTAACCAGCTGCTGCTGCTGGCTTTATGGCTGGAGTAGGAAGGGAAAGGCAAAATCACAAAAAGACATTCCTTTTTCCTCTCTGGCTCCTTATTTTTATTCTTGTATAAGTGATTTCTGCTTCTTCATGTTTTGTAGTTTCTGTGACAGGCTAGGTAAGCAGAGAGTGTTTTTCTGCTGCTCACTCCCAGAGGAGATCCCATAACTTCCATGGAAATACTTGCTTTAGTTCTTGGGCCTGATGTGCGCTGGTATCTTGAAAGAAGTATTCCTCTCTCAGCACTGAAAAGGTTAAGCTGTTGTGTTATAGATAGGGAATTGTGTTTACTTTGTGCTGCTTGCTCTGTCTGAACTGCCTCAAGCACAGTAAGCCAAATTCAGCCTGTAACAGTTCTAACATTGTGAACTCTGTACTGTCCCTGTTAGAGTTACTTCTGCTCAGAATATGAGTTGATCACCATGTCTGGGATGCTTCAGCATAGTCCTAGCTCTGCCAGCACTGCGAGATTCTGAGCAGCATGCAATGGCACTTGTGGAGTCAAGCATGGAAGTACTTGTCGTGAGGACATCCGCTGCCTTCTCTATTTTTAGTAAAACCATGGTTGTTGGTTATCTAGTATAAATGAATATATGAAACCCTACAAAGTATTGTTTTGATTCCCTTGTCTTCATACATAAGAAAGTCTACAGATATCCTCTAAACTTAAACACCTTTTTGGGGTGAGAGTCAAAGTATTTAATTATGATTTGAATATTTCCGCTAGCAGAAAATCCACTACAGTCTGGGCAAGATGTTCTAGTGTTCAGCTGCCTCTCCTTTGATGAATGCCTATTGTATTTTGATCCTCTTCTGTGTGTTTTAAGGAATATTTTACTTGCTCTTTATCTGTAATTCTGATATTATGAGTTCCTCAAGGCCTGAAATATCAGAGATTTTTTTTTCTAATATTTCACTCGTTCTAATGACTCTTCTCTGACCTTTTTGATTCTATTTTTCTGCATATTTGAATACTGTTCTTTGGGGACCACAGGGCAGACAGCAGCAGTGCAGTGGGAATTACTCTTGTGTCAACTACAGACATCATAAAACCTTTCTTTTCCAACTTGCTAATTCCCCAGTCTCCAAAGCGCACATCAGTCCTTCGTGGCTGTGACTGATCCTTACAGATGTCCCATGAAAATTTAGCTACCGTGGCCAAGAGCATTTTCAGAGGCATTATTTTCTGGGTCAGAATAACGGTTGTCTGTTTGTGTTTCTTGATGCAAATGTGCACACCCCTGGATTTGTTGTTATACCTACCATTACCTGTGCTCAGAATAGTCAATATGGCCTGTGAATTGCTTTCTCTGACCTTCTTTCCAAGAATCCCAGTGTACACCCAGTTGCTTGAAATAGTATTATCTTCAGTAGATCTGTTCAAGAAGCTAATATATTCCAAATTATATTACTGTGCTACTAGACACCTAGTAATGTATTAGCAAGCTCTTTTTCATTACTTATCATTATTTATTATGATACTGGGCTTCTTTGGGATAGGTGCTGTTAAATGTCAGACAGGATAGGCCAGGTCCCATGGGATCATGCTAGAAATGCATCGCTCAGTGAAAGCTCCAGGTATATCAACTGAATTTACACGATTTTAACAGTGCTTTGTTGATACTGGATTATTCTGATGGATTAAGCAAAATGTCCTACATGCCAAACTGAGTGTATTCCAGAAGGCTATTACATAAAGACATACTTTTCTAAACCCAGTTTAAAACAGTAAGTCTATTGTCTGTAGACCTGTTGATTGGCATCCATTATGTAATTCAATTTAATTGTTCATAATCAAATCTCTCATCAGCTATTTCACTACATAAAAATTATTTTTCTTCACAAAATCTGCTTCAGGCTGACAGGGCACCCAGTTTGTCTTTTGTAAATATTGACATAGCAGTTCCTTCTTTGTACATGAACTTTTCCAGTTCCAGTTTTTCAAACGTTAATGACAGTAAGCATTACCAGTCCAGCCAGTACCTATGCCATCTCTTTCAGCAGGCTTGTGTCCAAGTTATCCACTCTGCTGATGTAGAAGTGTCCAATTAATAGCTGCTGTTCAACATCTTAATTGAGTTACTGTTGGAATGGAAACTATTTCATCATCATCATAAGGGTATTGTTTCCTTTTTCTCAGACAGATGTGTGTTAAACTTCTGCTTTTCTTTGTTACTGTCAGTAATCCTACAATTTCCATATAATAATGGATTATTTTTTTTACCCACACTTTTAGAAACTGTTTAACAATTTTAGCTACTCATTTCTTTTTCTGTTTCTATTGTTTTGCAACTTACATAATTTTCAGTATTACTAGTCACAAGTAATCTTTTGTTGAGGGGACAATTGATACCCTGTTAATGGAGAGAGGTTTTAACGAAGCTCCCACAGTGATTTGGTATCTTTTGAGTAAGAAAAATGAAACAGCCTAGCTCATTTGCAGTACTGTTGATAACTATTTTTTTACTAAAGGTATGATTTACCTATCCTAAATCTAAATATAGTAGAAGTTGTGTACTTGTTCATTTTAGAATAAGAAGTCCTGCTTTTGGCGGTGCCTGTTTTCTTTTAGTGGCTGTAAAGGGCAGTATAAAGGTAATTTTCTGATTCATAGGTGCCTTAGGGTAGGTGCCAAGGTGATCACCTCTCTCCAGATGAAAAAGGGGGAGCTACCAAGAAAATCATCATCTAGATTTTGGTGCCCAAATTTTTCTTTTCTAAAGTAAAGATTTAAAAAGTGGCTCTTCAGAGATAGTGTTTGCCTTTGTCTCTTGTTTATTGGTGATTTCAAGGAAAAAAGGCAATGTGGCTTCTAAGAATATGGTACTAATTTGTATATATCACACCTGACATCTGAAAGTTAATTTCTTTATGTTCCCAGTGCAGGTTGAATTTGATAGTCTAGCAGCCTGCAGATTAAAATCTCCTCCCAGATGGGGAAAGGGAATGATTACTGTGGTCAGCACTTTCTGATCAGAACTGTATGAAAATGGAGTCTTTCTAGCTTCCCAGTTCATCTGTATTTCTTTTTGTCTACCAGATACTGAAAACATAGAGAAGGTTGTGACTTGTTTTTCTGGGCTTTGCAGAGCAAGTGTAGTTGAATGTTCTCTGAGAACTGTTTCAGCAAGACAGAGGGACCGAGTGACGGCAGAGGGCTTTTTAGGTCTTAAACATAGCACTGAAAGAGAAAAATGCAAGAGAAGCTACACAGCAAAAATATGATATGGCTAGAGGGCAAAATCTTTGGGTGATCTTTGTCTCTATGAAACAATGCAAAATTAGATGTTGGTACCTTGCTCATGTTTTGATAACAGATTACTTTGTTTAAGAAGTTCCAGGTCCACCATACCTGAAACAGCTCTGCAGATCTGTAAGGGCAGCCTGCCCCTGTGATTTTTGAAAGGTCATTCACAAAAACAGAATCCCAAAACACGGCAGAAAACAGCAAATCAAAACCCTCTGAGTGTGTAACTACACAAAATTAATTGTAACTACAGATTTCACAGGTATTCTCACCCTTTTAAAGTCATCTTCAACATCTGCCAACTGCCACCATCAACTCCAAATTACTACATATGGTAACAGGTACCCTTTTATTGCCATGTAATCTCTTAGACATGAGTAACTATGTACTGTAATTACATGGCACTTGCCTTATGATTGAAGTGATTACATGGCTATTTGTACCCTTCGAAACAGCGATAACTTTTTTGTTTTTCATAATGGAGTGGTTCAGTTTGTCTTTAGTATATTTACAGATTAAGTTTCAGTAGTTTCATCATTACAATTATGCTGTGTGAGATGTGTTCCATTAACAAAATCCTTCATCTCTTTTCTTTAAATTACATGCGGCCATTTCTAGGGGATCCAAATTTATTGTTAACTGGAAGAGCACTTTTGAAGTGGAATTCTCAAGTATAACCTTTAAAGCTTACTACTCAAATGTATTTTCTTTCAGTGAGTACATCAGTCGCACAAGTAAATCCTTGTTCTTCTTTTGTACTAAATTCTTCATCATACCAAGATTGTGATCAAAATGAATTGGGCATGTCAGTAATGTCCTGGCAGCACTTTTAAGTGGCTAAAATGTATTTTTATTAGCTAGTGCATGGTTTATCCACAGGCTTTATTTTAAATGAAGGTATGCTTTGAGGTAACAGCATTTGGCAGAAATAAATTCATGAAGCTAAAATTCGAAAAATCAGTGATTGTTGTTCTTCCGACACTGGGTATGTAATTTGTGTGGCCTTGTGAGGTTTCTGTATGTGTGAAATGGATAGCTTCTCAGAATATGGACAGATTTATTTATGTCTCTGCTCTGAGAATTTGAAAAGGGAGTGTGTCTGTGTTGAGGGGAAAAGCAGAAGAGAGCACTGCACAGCTGCCCAGTGACCCCGAGTGTAAGTGCTGCTGTGGGGAGCTGCTGCAGCTCTGGGCTGTGCTTCAGTCCTGTGCTGCTAAGGTATTTCACTAAAAATAACATAAAAAAGGACTTTTGTTTCATGCTGTGTAGATCTGCAGAGTTACTAGAGGCGTATGTTGGCGCAGGTGTCCTCCCTGAGACTGGCTTTTCCATGGTCAGTTTTTGAATCTGCCCTGTCTGGTTTGGGATAGAGGAGCCTTTTGGAGGAGGAGAGGTTCTGCCTCGGCAGTGAACGGTAGATGGCAGTGCTGTCCCGTTCAGTGCCTGAAGGGCAGCGATCCGGAGTTTTAAATCCTGCGCAACGTGCCCTTCGCTACTTGTCTGCTGCTGAAACACTGATGGTTAGGTTAAATGTGGTTCTATCTAGAATTATGTTAGTTCTGTGAAGGCAGTTATCGATGTAGAAGTTTGGAGGGGGTAGGAGGTTTTACATATTTTTTTATAAATATGTACCAAGTGCATTTGTATTCTTCAGTTAGTTACTTTGTATGCCATTCAGACGTGAAAGAGCCTAATACTAACATGATGCCATTTAATGCCACTGCAAACTTAATGAGGGGTCACTGAGATATGTATTCTCCTATCTTCTTTTCTCAAAGGGAATTACTTATTTTCTACAACTCTTGGTTCGTGATGGACAATTCATTCCTGTAAATCTCCCCCATAGTGAAACATCTCTAGAGCCTGAAAACTTGATGACTCATAGTTTATCAGTCTTTGAGTCTTAAGTCAGGGCCAATCTCTCATGGCTTTTCTAGTACCGGAAATCTTTGTGGAAGCATTTTTCTGTTTATCCATGAGCATGCTTTGAATGGAAAGACTGCTTGATCACTTTTGTTTTGTCCTAAAGAGTAATCTGATGGTAAAAATAAGTATTCTCTGTCCTCTCAACTTACTTCCCCCCGCCCCCTTTTTTTTTGTTGGAATATTAATCTCCTCTGGGCAAAAAAATATTTAATCTTTTTCACTAAAAATGTTATTAGAATTGGCCCTTTTGATGGCATGTTAGCAGAAGGTTCCTCAGAATATTTTGTCTCTCTAGCAATGTGAACTTGTTTCTCTTCTGAAGTTTTTATTAAAAAGCATGTACAGAACTTGGGTAGCTAAATCTTAAGACAACAGTAAACTTCCATAGGGGTACTGAAGGAGAAGATCATGAAGACTGTAGTGTACTTTTTTTTAACAGTCGTATTTCAGTGATGCACCAGGGTATGGCGGTTGTGACTTCATGACTGAACTCTTGCAAGTACGTATTTTTCTCAGACTGTAATTTTTGTGTGCAGACTTACAGGATTTTTGCAGGTTCTGTGAAGGAGCTAAGGAGGTTACTTTTCTACAGTAATTTTATGAAACATATTAGGGATGCTGTGTTTTATGACAGGCCATTCTTGTTAACATCCTAGTTGTGGTTTTGGGTAATAAAGAAATTACATCATACTATGAAAGCTGAAAATGCAGTTTTAACTTGCATTGAATTGCTCATGATGCCAGAAATAAATTTTTCCACTTGTAATTTTTTAATTTACTAAGGAAAGTCTTTAAGGAGCTAGGATTTTGTTCTGACACAAATGTTTTCTGTATGGAATACCTCCATATAAGTATTTAGATTACTTTCATAAGATTAGAGAGAAAGACTTAAATTATAGGATGTAATTTTAGAGATGGGGCTTGTATCAAGATGTTTGTTAAAACTTGCCTTTTCTTTCTGTCCTGATACATCTTCAGTACCAGCAAACCGGCTTCATACTATAGGTTTTCCAAAAAGACTAAAGGCTGCTTTCTGTAAAGTTTTACATCACAAAAAGAAAACAGAGTTAAATGGGAAATAGAGTCTCAGTGGTCAAAAGGCTGAGAACGCTATAATTGCTGGAAGCTTAGTATTAGCAGATACTTCACAGAAATAAAACCTGGTGGTTTTTCTGACAAAGCTAAATGTCTTGTGCAGGTTGTTGGGTTGGTTACGTAATTTATTATATTAAATAAAAATTAAGAGACCTCATGAAGGGCAGTTGTTTAAAAAGCACCCCAGAAGCAGTTGGAAGGGAGCTAGGCAGAGAAAAAAAACAGTAATCTTTGATTTTATTTTTTTGGAAGTGAAAGAAGCCCTGTCAATTCAAAGTTTGCAGTATGGCCATATAGTACTTTTTGTGCCTTTTAAAGCTGTATCATGGCCAGTTGTGTTTTGTTTTTTGGAGGCAGAAAAAATAATTTGCTTTACTTTTAGTTTCTGCGTAGCCAGACTTGCTCTTATGTTTGTAAAATTTAGAGAGGTTCAATAGGGGGCCCTTGGTGCTTTGATCTAGTGCCATGGTGCAGTTTAATGAGAGAGGGGTTTTCAATATTGTCTGCAATATTACAAATTCTGCCAGCTCTCTCTTAAATAAGAAAATGCATGATTTACACCTCGGACACCTTCTTGTATTTCTGGGCACTCTTTCTGTTTGAAACAGGTAATTACAAAAACCTCCGGATCAGTTTTTGTAAAGGGGCACCCTGATGGGTGCCATGACTGAAGTGTGACATGAGCCTTTTCCAATACAATGGGTGGCCTAACATTCCTCGGGAAGGCCAAGCTCATTAAATATTCTCTTCTTTTTTTCTACCCTTTCCCCCTCTTCATGCACTTAGCTTGAGTTGTGCTAAGTCTGAGGTTTCTTCACTGAGGACTTAGGAAAATTGCATAGAGTTCTCAGATTGAATTTTTTATGTGTATGACTTCATGATGGCATTAGCATGTGCTTTGATCCATGTGTGAATGGCACTGGGTCGGCTCTTATTGCCATATCCAGATGGTGTTACAGGGAACAAACAGTTGTGTTTTAGGATTTCTCAATAGACTGTCTAGACTGGTCTTGCAGCAGACAGATACAGCCACCCATCAAATTAGCGTTTGTCAGATTTATGGTAATGGTTCACCAAAGCCTTCCTGTCATTGACATTAAGATTTACGCCTCCAAAGTTATTTTGTCTTCCGCAGTGTAAAGTCTGATCATGTGTATGTGTGTGATTATCTTCATGTAGATGTATATTTGTATATATGCATTTTTAACTAAAGGGGAGGAAAGCAACTGAAGAGAAGTAATTGCAATGGCAAGAGGCAGACTTTTTTCAAAGTATTTTTGTAAGAGGCTGATTTTTGCAGCTGGATTGATTAGGGAAGCTTTCCCTCACCCGTCCATCCCCTCCCTTCAAATGATAATACGGATGTTCTGTTCCAGTCAGTGTCTCCCATATGCCCTTTTTTGAAAGAAAAACATGTATGTGGGTTACTACGGCTAGATTTTGCACTTTCATGTTACACTGGAGTAATATGAGCTGCTCCCGTTACGCAGTGGGAATAACCTTTTGACAGGCAGTATGTCCATTCTCAGTGGAAATGTTTTTCCAAGTCTGGCCAGGGCTCCTTTGATCATGCCACCTCAAATGTAGGGGTCATAGCTACTATGCAATGTAAGAACCAGTGGTGGTTGACCAGGGGAGAGATGATTTTGAGGAGAGCATATTTAAAATAAGCCGAATGTCCTGGGGTTTGAGGTATCTTTTTGTTTTTATTTTTTTTTTGGGCATCAGTAATTTGTGTTGCAGTGGGAATGCTAAGCAGAAGTGTTGGGGAAATTTTAAATTAAGCTGGACATGTTGGTACATTTGGTGGAAACAAGAGGTGGTGTGAATTTCAAATAGCTGAACTGCAGTGGCAAGCTTTGGGCTTGAACATGCCAGGGCATGTTTTGAAAATGTTTTCCTGTTATAAGGCTATTTCAAGAGTAGCTAAGGGAGTAATGGGATGATGAAAGGATCCAGATGTTATAGTAAACTGTATATTTGGGGAATGCTACTTAATGAAGAAACAATTTGCAAAATACTTGAATTAATTTGCAAGTCTGTCTGTGGTGTGTGCTTTGGAAAGTCTCTCCCCTGTTTGCTAGGAATAATTACTACTGATCATGAATAAGAACAAGAATTGAATTAACTATGAAGTCATTTTATAGAAAGTTTTATTCTCTGCTTTTGTTATTTTTCTTTCTTGAAGGAGCTTTGTAGCATTGGAAAAAAGTAAATATATCTGGTAAATATGTAAATAAAAAGTAAATCTGGAAGTATTAATTGACAAGAATCAGCTCCAGGAAATCAGAGCTGGTTCTCCGGCAGGCACTTCACTATTACCACAATATATGTGCCTGCTCCCTGTGTTTTGGGGTCTCACAGCCACTCTGCTATGCAGCAGCAGTGTACCATTGTATCTTGGAAAAAGCAGCCAGTTTGTTCTTTGCAAATCCATGTTCAAAGATTATGATGGTGTAATCTTTGTTTATTCAGTAGATTTCTATGATTTATGTGTTCTGAGCATGTTTGACTGTTACACAACTTAAGCAAGTGCTTAAGCGAAAAGAATATAGGATACCAGAGAAACAAATATTTAAAGAGTAGAATAAGAATTCTTTTCCTTTATGTGGAGAAGGCATAGAGCTGCTTTCCTCCCAACCCCCTCATTCCTTTTTTTTTTTTTTTTTCCTTTCTTAGGGGTATTATCTATGGCTACTGGGACTAATAGTTTGCCAAACTTCGTCTCTGAATTGCATCTTGCAATGTCTTAGTGGCAACATAGTTTTCTCCCCGTATTAGGGAAACATTCCTGGGTTTGATTTTTTTTTTCCCACCCTGTGTTACAATTTTATCAAAAATAAGCATATGTTGCATTGACAGACTGTAATTAGATTTTCCATAAAAGTGTAAAATTAATAGAGCATTTAAGCAGCTGAGTAAGCGTTTAAACTTCTCTATAGTTATAGCCTGGTTTTAACTGGATTTTGTGAAACATGTACCTGCACACAACAAATACAGGTTATTATACTTGGTTACTTTTTATTCATTGCTTATTCTGCATTAGAAAGTCTTACCCAGACTTGTAAGCATTAGTTGGGATGTTTTTCATTGAAATTTAAGAAATGTGATTTTTCTCTTAGCATACTTCTGGTTTTATTTTGATATGGTGAAAACATGGGATGAAATCTTACTTCGTGTTGTCTTAATTTGTCTCACTGAATGAAGGATTGTAAATGGACAGTTTAAATTTTCAGGAATCTAAGACAATGGAGGATGTAAGCATTACTCATTTTAATGAGTGTGGCTTACTGATTTAAACAAAAGTTTGCTGCTTATTGGAAGCGAATTTATCAGAGATGAGCTGAAAGGGGCAGATCGGTGGTTTGGTGGTTTTGGGTTTTTCTGGTGTGTCAAAAGTGCTCCCCACTTTTGGAGCAGCCTAAGCTTACAGAAAGTAACAGAGGGACTGATAACAAAATATTTGGCCTTGCAGGGTTCCCAGCAGAGTGGTGTTTTGTGCTGCCCAAACTCACCATGCCTGAGGCTGATGTGTTACAAACCACTGTCAATTCTAAGACAAAGACCCCTGGTGCTCTAGGGAAGGACAGTCAGCATGTGGCAGGGGTCTAGAAGGAAAGCTTAGAAGGTGCTGGGTACTGCCATCATAATGGCCAGAGATGCTTCCTCCCTGTATATCCTTCTGGAGGGAGGTGGCCCGCTGGTGTTACTTCACTGGAGATGTGCAAGCAGCGGGACTTGGGACTTCTTGTTGGGCTTGTTGCTTGGGGGAGTCACTGGCATTTTATTTTTCTTCTTTTTTTTTAGGAAGTTTTGTTGACAGGGGATTTGACTAGGAAGGGAGCTGCTGCCATCTCTCCTTTTCTCTGAAAGTGAGAAGAGAGAAGTGGGAGCAAGGGCAGACTGTGGTGACTGGTGTGTGAGGCATGGAGGCAGAGGAGAGGCATAAGTGGTAAAATGCAGATGAGCAACTGAGAGAAAAGGCTGATTTTTAGGCAGAAATGGAGGCCAGTCTGTCCACTACCTCCTTTTTCTGCAACTGGGAAACAGGGTGAAGGGAGAGTGGAGCTGCTTGAGCTGACCTTGCGTCAGAAGTCCTTTAGAGCCATGGCCTAATTCCTTTGTCAGTGCACGCTGTCCTCACACCCAAATTTGAGTGGTTTACATCCCAGGTAGCTGGCCCCGCTACACTTCAGGTATTGTTTTAACTCAGTCTGGCAATGTGCCTGCGGTGCAAATGAGGATGCCAAATAGATCTGGCAGTCCTTCAGAGCTGTCCCACAGCTCTCCCAGAAGCACAGGCAGATGCTTGATGATTCCTTTTCAGTTAATATGCGAGAAAGTTCTCTTCCCCCACTGCTGTAGGAACAAAGCAAACACACACACCCACCCCCGTTGTGATACGCCTCTAGAGTTGTTTTCACTGGTAAAGAAACAGCAACTTGGGCAATGGCTACTCACCCTGTGACTAAGCTGATGTGGGTGTTTGGGTTTAAGCACCTGGGCAAAACCAACAGTGAACCAACATGCCTACATTGGAGCGAGCAGTCTGTGGAAGTCTATTAAAATTAATAAGCTATTCAAGCTTTTTTGAGGGCCCTCCCCAGCGATGGTGTCTTTCTAAGGGCTCTGTCAACTTGCAAACTGTATTTGTTGGAGAATTTTGTCACTTAAGATTTGTGTAGATGTAAGATCAAAGAATTGCTCTGTAGACTTTATGTTGCTTTCATTGAACAATTGAGGTTGGAAAGGATCTTGGAAGGTCTGTAGTCCAACTTTGTGGTCAAAGCAGGGTCAGCTTGAGGTCTGACTGGATTGCTCAGGGCTTTATTCAGCATAGTTCTGATCTTGAAAACCTAATGGAAGAAACCATCAAAGATAAGGACTGCATTGCCTCTCTGCACATTGCTGGACTGTTCCCATGGGGAAAAAGTATTTTCTTATAGTTGGTCTGAACCTCCCAGGCTTCAAATTGTCCATTGTTTCTTGTCATCACTCCATTTACAGCTGCAAGCATCCCGTCAGAAAGTTCCCAGGACATTTATCTGGATATCTCAATTGCTTTAGATTGTCTCGAAGATTATTCTGTGGTACTGCTGTGGTCTTCTTAGATTTTACAAGTGAGATTTCTTTTAGCAGAGGGTGCAACTCAAACTGCAGTGTGATTTTTGAGAGTTGGCACATTCAGTATGCCACATGTAGTATAAGTACAAAATAAATTTGAACAAATAGAAATTTGTACTTTTGGCAATGTTGTCGTCTGAAACATAAGGAAAAAAAATGTGATGCTTGATGCATTTGCGTTAACAAATGCCTGTTCTGAAAGCGGGAAATCAGAGTGGCTTTGTAAGTAACAAAGGAAATTGGATGTATTTTTCTTTAATTTGCTGCTGCATTTAGGGCTCAGAGTTTAGAGACTCACTGGGTTTAATTTCACATAGGAAACTTAGGGCATTGGCAAAGACACTAGAAAGTCAAACAGAAGACAACAGCATGTAAATATGCTACTATTTTCATATAGCAAGGAAGCCTAAAATTCATGTTAAAGTGATCAGCTGTATGAAAATAGATGTGTTAATGCTTTTTGCTCTCCAGGTAGATTTTTCTTTAATGGCTATCAAGTGGCTAAGTGGTGGTTTCAAGCTCTAATCATAGATTTCTGTTTTGTTTCCTCATGGGTTTTTGATAGCAAGTACATGCTCAACCACAGTCTTGTCTTTGCACAAGTTGCAGCTTAATTAAATTTGATCTAAAACTCTTTAGTTAAATAATCACTGAACCTGTGTGTGAAGATTCACAAAGTTATACTGAGTGCATCAGGCATGTATGTAATGTGTAGGAGCAATAAGAATCCACTTCTTAATTCATACTTGCTTTATTTTGTGCATTATCTGAAAGGGCTTAAGTATCACTTGTTTCTGTGTAGCTCCACCGCGCATTCTACGGCTGTGTAAGGTGCATCACTTGATTTATTTTTAAATCAGTAAAACCGCACTTCTGAAAACGGACAATGTTATGTTCTCTTCATCTGTCTGGTCCGGATGCACTGGAGAATTTGCCGTATTGCATAGGATCTACAGTGATTGCTTTCTACAGTCTGTGCCTTAGGTAATGATTTTTCTGCAATGCTTCAATAGCATTCTTGATGCGCAGAGCTGCATGTGAATAGCCAGTATTGAAAATACAGCATCAAGGCCCCAAAATATGTTTTAATACAAGACTTGACTAAGAAAAAGTACTGTTTACTGAAGCAACTAGCTTCTTTAACAGAGCAGAAAACTAGGAGCAGCTTGAACAGGGAAGACATGGGCAGTCTAAACTGTCTCCGGCTTGATTTATTTACTTGTTTGTTTTACCTCTGTTGTAGTAACTGCTTTCCAACTGGCAAACAACAGAATTGGATAAAAGAAACATGTCTCTTTTTTTTAATGGCCTCTCCCTATTCTTACTTTTATGTAAAGCAGCATTTGTTGTGTTTTTCATAAGCTTTCCATGCAACTTCATACGTAGCATTTTTTGCTGAGATAAAAATGTTGCAGGCATACATGCTCAGAATCTATGTTAATGTGATACAAGTGGCTGTTGAAACTCTATATAATGCTCTGAGATAGCACTTTCCATTTCTCTTTGTGGACATTGAAACCATTCCTATAATCACAATGCTATCTCAAAGGAAATTTTGCTGACCTAATAATTGTTTTGTGGTGGAGACACCACCACAAGTATTTCATTGCTGAAGTCAGCTACTGTGGAAATGAGCCTCCCTCCCATACCGATGATCTCTCAACTGCCATCATCACAGAAATTCATGGGGAAATTGATCCGCTCCCACTCATTAGCATGAAATCAAGCACCCGATCTTGGAAGGAATCTGGTAACAGACCAGCCGGCAGCCCAGTGCAGAGAGCAGTCTCCACGTGCCGCTTCCCGGGGCAGGCTGACTGTTGATTCAGTTGAAACGCCTCGTCCCTGGGGTGTAGTGCTTGGTGATACTCAGCCTAGGGGTGATGAATACATGGATAACTATGCTTGAATCCACATTCCTGGAGAAGGGGTGCAGTCTCCTGGACAGCCAAAGACTGCAAGAGTTTTTAGCTACTGTTACTATGTAAGCATCCAGGAGTACTACAAATAGTTCCCAATTAAAAAAAACCAAGCCAAATCCCTCCTCTGCTTTTTAGGGTGTGGCTGTTTTCTCAGTATGATTTGGAAGCTGTAGCCAGCCAGTGTCTAAAATTGGGAATTGCAAAAGGAATAAAAAGATATTACCCTGTAAGTAGCCCCCCCAGAAGGAATGAGGGTACACCATAGGTAAGGTTCTTTTCTACTTCAGACATTGGTTTTGATGGACTCCACATATAGGTAGCCAGTGTTCATTCTGAAAATGAAAACTTGGCCTTTACCACGCAGTATAGTTTTACATGGTATGATGTGACTGTAGTATAAGCACAGCAAGGGTATGGTGGCTTTGCAGTATCAAAACACTTTTCTTTGGGTGTTTGGATGGAAGCACTGGCTGAAGTGAATTAAACACAATTTCCTGTGTTATTAGGCTATTTAAAGTACAGAAAAAACTAATTGAAACTTGCTGTAGTGTTCTCAGATCTCTTCGTACAGTCTTACAGAATTAAAAATTTTGTAATAAGAAGTTACTTAAGTGTTGGTTGATCTGGTAAAGTAGATGATGTGTGACAAGGCACTGGAATGCCATGGGAGACTTTACCATCATGCTTTTGAACATCTTTAAAACTTTAGATGCTCAGGCTTCTGATTGAAATTCGCCACTGGGGCACAAATCTTAGGTTCCATGTGTTGCGAATGGGCAGAGTTGAGTTCTCCTTCACTCATGATGTGGAGAATACTGAGGCCAATGAGTGTGAAATGCTGAGGAGTATGGGTGATATTTCTGCCACATGCTGAACAGTGTGAAGTGGTTGAAAACTGCAGGATCATTATGTCAGGGTTTGGTTTGGGTTTTTTTTTTTTTGGGGGGGGGTAGAGTGTAATGAGATTGCTCCCTGTGACAGAACAAAGATTGTGCTCATTCGTTTTTGAATTCTGCAGTATTAGGTAAGAGCAGTATTTTTTCCTATGCATGGGCAATGGAGTAGTTGAGAAAGTATAGGATGTATGCTTTCTTTGCCCATATTTGCTTTCAGCATCAGTTTATAATGGCAAAACCGATGACATAAAATTCTTTGAACACAAGTCATGTAATCTGGTTTTTGTTTTCACTGTCCTAAGATATCAGTGATGATGTCTTTTTTTAGTAAGTAGCTAATGAGCCACTGAAATAGCTCTAGTTAGTGAGATGCTTTCTGGAAAGACTGATTAAATTCTTCTACATACAGTATCAAAGTAGATCTAGAGTGCCACCAACACAGGAAACGCTACAAGCCAAGTGTACTTCTACTCATGATGGTAGTTACACTGAAACTAATGAATATTGCAGAAATTCGGAATGCAGAATGGGATTGGTATGACTTTTCAAATATAGTTGGAATTTGTGGAATGGTGTTAGTGATCTTGCTTGTTTTTTAACCCTATGGTGACTGGCCAATTACTAATCTTAAAATTTTCTGAAGTTCTTGCTTCAGAGATACAAAGTACACAGTGCACATGTATGGATACCATCTTACACTGCTTTAGAAAGATTAATAGTTTCAAGTTAAGATCAAAAGAATGTTCAATATATGTAACACGTTGTGCATCTCAATTTACCTCATGCAAATACCACATATATAACATTGTCCTTCACTTGTCATGTTAGTGATGCAAAGGAGTTAAGAGTTTAGATTTTGTCTGAGCCGCAAGGTAGTGTTAATTCTTGTTAAAATAAGTCATCCACAGTAAGCACTTAAGGGAAATT
This sequence comes from Psilopsiagon aymara, assembly GCA_024733675.1. Taxonomy (NCBI): domain Eukaryota; kingdom Metazoa; phylum Chordata; class Aves; order Psittaciformes; family Psittacidae; genus Psilopsiagon; species Psilopsiagon aymara. The sequence goes on from JANRGW010013699.1 coordinate 32,595, forward strand.
CAAAGCTATTACAGCAGATGGCCTGCCAAGAATCTTAAGTCATTTATGACAGTCTAATAATGTTAAATTCTTTGAACATGTGTAAAAATGAGGAAGCTTGCAGGTCTAATTCCTGAAAATGTGGGCAGCAAAGAATTATATGAGAACACTGATAAATGAGTTGCACTGTAAATTCACACAGTTCTTTGTTATGTGCAGTTTGACATAATGGAGTGTTTAACTGTTGATAGAAGGTCAGCAATTGCTCAAGGAAGAATATGTTTTGTTTACCCTTAATGAGATTCCATGTGGCACCAGCAAGATTAATTTTTTTGTCACCGTTTTTGTCTACTCAGGTGCCACCAAATTATTTTTAACCAGAAAATTACAAAAAAGGATGTTGTTATTCTAAAATTCCATATACGAGGTGCTTTTATTTTCCACATGAAACATGCATGATCAAGAAGTAGTGCAATACCATAATATTACTTGTGTGGACCTTTATTTTTACTGCCGTCAGTCTTTCACACAGATTGACTTTTCTGATCATTCTAAATCCACATGGCTTTAGAATTATGGAGTGAAGTCTAAGTCCCTTGTGCTTGATGCAGTTAGATTTTGCTAAAATATGCATACTCTTACCCCATTCTGTGCTGGTAAGTTTACTAAGGAAATTCTTAATTTCTTGCTTCAGTATTTCAACTGAAATCTGTGGTATATCAAGCCGTCCCTGAAGGACTTTCTTCTGTGTTTATCTGACACACAAGAAAAATCCTTCTAGGAAATACCACTGAACGGTATGGTTGATTGGAGTAGAAAATACGTTGCTATTAGGCTGGAATGTAAGGCTTAGCAAAAGAGAAAAGCAGTAGACAGCAGGAAGAAGAATCATGATGCATTTGTCATGAAAATACTTCAGTGTGCCTGGAAGTCCAAGTAGGTTTTAATGTTTTTGAAATGGACCTCATATTTACCCTTACTGCAAAAATATTTACTTTTATACTATATTATACTATTCAACACTGTACTCATTGCTGTCAATTTCATCTTTCTAATGTGAGCATTTCCAAATCAATTTATGCTATGTTGGCGCTTTATCTTCATCATACTTGTGGAAGGCTGTTTTTCCTAGGACTTTTATTGGGATAGGACTTAACTGGTTTTACCATTTAAGGCTGCATAATGTCCCCAGCTGAAAAATCTTCATTTAGGCTACAGCTGAATAGTTCATTTTGATTCCTCTTTCTGGACAAGAGTCAAATATGAGACTTCTAAACTCAGTTGTGCCTTCTCACAATAAACTACTTTCAATTACTCTAACTTTCTTTGTGCTAGATGGACACTGTCATGTTCTCGTTTGTTTGTTGTCTTTAAGAAGAAAGCTAACACTGAGATTTGCGTTTAGTAATTTTTTAGACCATATTTCTATGGTGAAGGACTCTTTTTTTTTGAACTACGCATAGGTTGAATCAGTCCCAAAACCAAATTCCACGTCTGAACAAAATAATACCCCCCCCCCCATATAATTATTACTTCTGTTTAGTGTATCGAACTTTCAGTCTTCGCTGCTTTACACACATTGCACTGTGGTTTGGATCACATTGGAACTCAGTGGTATTTCACTAGAAGTAATAACATGTTAATAACAACATAGTTTTCCCCCTTCCTGCTAGTATTCTTAGGTCTTTTTTTTTCAGCTCCTTGACTGAATTTCACTGTTCAGGCTGACATTATCCTCAACTTTGTATGATTAGCTACGTTTAAAAATAGGTTTAATAAAATTTGCTGGCCAGCTTCTAAGAATAAAGTTAAAAAATAACCAACTCGCTGATAGTTTGTCAGTTTAAAAATTTAGGCAATGGCACATCAGTTTTGGAAATCACAGATTGCCTCGTAATAATCAAAGGCCTTTCACTTTTTTAGGAAAATGAAGTTAAATTTCATAACTTGAGACGGCATATGTTCACTGGAATTTCTTACGTTTTGCTTCATCTTGAACTGTTTGCCTTGGTATTCTGTTCATTTCCGTCAAAACATCTCTGGGTCTAGAGAGTGCACTTAATTGCTTCAAAGATCTGAGGTTTTTTTAGTTTCCTGTGGTAAGAAACTTGGAAAATGTAATTGGAAAACAGTAACTGTTAACAAATTTTCAGATTTGAGCAATGTAGTTAACAGTGGCAGGAAAATTTCTGCTTCAGCATTCTGTCTGGGTGAGGCTTTAGGAATGCTTAGGTTTGTATTTTTTTAATATGTTGCTCTGTGATTTTTATGTTGATTTCCTTGGCATTGATCAGGTGAGGATAGTGACCTGACACAATTTGCAGGTGCTTCTGTTCCTCTGTTGCAGGAGACGTAGGCACTCGTACCTTATATTGGGCACCAGAAACTTTGCCTTTTGCCAGAGAACTGCAAACAGCGTGTTTTTCTCATTAATAGGCTTTATAAGAGGCCTGTATAAAAATGAGTAGAAAACATTCTTTTGCTGTAACTAGTTCAAACTCTAATCTTTCTGTTCTTAACCTGGAGAGCTGGAAATGTCTGGAGTCTCAGAAGACATCCTCTTTTTTAATTCTGTGGTTCAGTATCTATCCAGAAAGTCACCTCTATTTCTTGCTGAATCTGTGAAAGTCCAAGGAGGTGGTGTGTAGAACTGGTGCCCCACCAGCAACTCTTTCTCGTTTGGGCTGTGGGACTTGGGGCAGAGTTTCTGCTTCCTCTGCTCCGCAGAGGTAGTCTTCTAGTTGACAGTAGTACACCCGCACCCTGTGATGGTCTCTGCTTTGCAAACCTACCAAGTGAAGGTTCATCTATGTGCGTGATGATTCCACCGAAATCCTGCAGCCCACTAGGAAACTGAAGTTTAATGTCTCTTAATTTCATGAATATTTAGGATAAGACACTTATTATGAAATAATTATTCTCTTCAGATGTCTCTCTTCCCCTGATTTTATAGATTGCCATTTCTTCCAAATAGATGCTGATCTTTATAAGGCATAATTTGTATGCTTTTGTAACAGTAAATTTGGTAACATGAGCTTAAGAGTTCTTGCAAGGATGAGGAAGCAGGATCATTTACACATTTCTTCAGATGAAGAGCACTATATTATTATTCCTCAGGAAAGTAAAATACTTCTGGTGCTTTTCACTTATTGTGACCTTTATTTGATGCATTTTAGTGCATTTTCTCCTTAAATCCTATACTTCATAATTTGATTACCAAATATCATTATCAAACTGTGCTGCACTCCTTAATTCTTATATAAAACATATGATCTATCTGGTGCCTTGTTGTGTCTTTTCACTTAATAAATTGCCTTGGAGAAATACTTGTTAGCTGTGAACGCTTCCCCTTCAGTGAGAATTCTCTGTGGCATGAGAAGAACTGTGTGCATCTCTTCTCATACTCTATACGTTCCTTGTGCTTCAAAAATACTGATCTAATGATATGTAGGTAATTGGCAGTTGCTGAAGTTTCCCTATAGAAGTTGTTTCCTTATCATACCTTTCTATTACAAAATCCAAGCTTCCAGTTCTTTATTACAATTCTTTAATAATCTGTCAGTTCTTAGGAAAGTGAAAATACTTTAAACAAAAAGCTTGAGTTAAAGCCAGTGTTCTGTTTTTACAGCTAATCATATGTTTTAGTTTCTAAAAGACAGCTCACTTCTATTTCTTAAGCCTATTCTTATCCATTGTCTCACTCTGAGTTATGCCACCAGCTCCAGACTGCCTGTGTTTCTCTGATAGACTCTTATCATTGCTGCAGTTCTCCCTGGTCCTCAGTGGAATTTTCTCTCTAGCCAGCAAAAGGAGTTTTCCAGTTTGGCAAGATTTGTGCTGATCTAGAAGAAATGGTAAAATTTTTGCTACAGTAAGAAGCAGTGACTCAGTTCTTACTGAGGTGTCTGCAGCCTCCTTAGAACAAATACTAAAACTTTCATAGCTGTGCATTAAAGTAGGTGAGCACCCAGCTCAGTTATCTGAATTGCATGTGGAGTTTATTTCTGCTTGAATTTATGATTGTATTTCATCAATGTAAGATTTATTCTGAAATAGCAACCTGTTGCTTTTTTAATGCAAGAGATGTTTTATGGAACTATTGTGTAATAGTTAACTGAAAAAACAGAAACCCAGCCCACTATCAGTGAAAGCAGTAGCATTGGGAACAGGGTGGCACAGGAAGGTTTCAGGCTGAGGGCTTTCCCTCCGTTCAGAAATGTTCCTTTGCTGAATCTGCTTGGACGCTGCACCTGCCCAAATGAGAAGAGTATGAATCCCCTCAAAAAGGTTTTTGGCAGCTCTGAGACTAAAAGTGTTTTTTTTCCCACAGAAAAAAATAAAACCCCAAAGAACAAAAAAGCCCCAAACCAAACCAAAACCAACAAAGCCTCCCACCTCAGTGATGCTTTCCTGTGGTCTGAAGTATTTAATGCCCTTTACCTGATAAAAAGTGGTTGTTTGTGATTTCATCAGAAGAGACTTGGCGTGGGTCGTCTGTACTGCGGAGACGGTATGCTGACATGCCTATGAGTAGGCATAGCTGCATGGCAGGCTGTTTTGCGAGCAAGGACACAACAGTCTGTGTTTTTGCAAAAAATACAGCTGGTTCTTGCCAGCTCTTGTTTTCCCTCCAAAAAGTTAAAATTCAGTTGTGGCTTTTCAGAGGCAGTGTAACCTCTATGAGTGTCCAGAATTTATCAACAAAATATTCTTTACGTTTTCTCTATTTTTTTTTCCCTGCCTCACTCAAGTAAATGAATAGGTATTAAAAAAATAAATCTTGTTTGTGGGGTTGCTGCATGGGATTTTGTGTTGTATTTTGTTTGTTCATTTTAGTTGACGTTTTTAGCAGTGCGAGCATATGAAACCAGTTTATATCTGTATTTAATTGATTGCTCTGTATGATCCATTCTGTTCCCTGTCAGCTGAGAATCCCCACCTCAAATTGAGTTGTGTTTCACAAACACTCAAGCAATAGAAGCAGAGCACCTGTTGGGTTTCAGTTTGAGGCAGTTTAAAGGCTGCCTAGTCCTTAATCCATGCATACTCAGCAGTGACAAATTTGACAGTTCTGATTTTACAGTGGTAGGTGATCAAATAGCCAATAGAGTCTTTATCAGCAGACAGACTAGTGGCAGCTGAGGGACTTGGTGGTACATGTAGATATATAGCCAGAAAAAAACCCTCAAGCTTGCAGCTGGAGAGAGGAAAAATGCAAAATGCCTCGTGTTGGAGCATGCAATACTTTCAATGGCTGAAGTTTCTCAAACTTAACTCATGAAGAATTTGATTGAGGCAAACCTGTTTTACATTCAAAGAGGTTGTCATTGACTAAAATTTGACAAATTTTTAATGGTACTTGAGATTGATATGCCTTCCTCTAGCTGTGTATTTTGGATCAGTGTTTTTGTGTGGCTTGGCCTTCTGTTTCCTCCCACAGTAGTAATGTGCTGTGCTAGCTAAGTAAAACTCTTATGCTATATGAGGAGAGGAAGGAGTTTCCTATATATATTAATACTTATTTCATACTCCATCAGTCTTTTGATCAAAGTAGATATCCTCTCAGAGGTTCTTATTTTTGTAAATATAGGACACTGGAAAGTAAAATGAAAAGGGCACATAAGAGTGAAATCATTCATAGGGAGCCTAATGAATAAGAGATGCCCATAGACTGCAACTACATAATGCTTCAAATTCAACATTGGTGGTTAATAATGCCATGAAATGGTAATGGAGCACACCCGTTAGATCTCCCACTTGTCTCTTTGCCTACACTGTGTAGTTCTTACTCCATTTTCTAGTGTTGGAAAGCTGTCTAGTTTTCAGTATTCCAAGCAGAAGAATTATTTGGCCAGGCTACTTGTGCTGCCTGCAAAATCCAGCTATCTTTGTTCTTTTGTCCACCCTCTCCTTTTATCTAAATCCTCTCATTACTACTTGGAGTGCATGTATGCTATTAATGCTTTTCATCCTCACGTTTGAATGTTAACTGCATAGTCTGTTTCTATTTTGGTAACTTTTTTGCTTTAGTCTCTAGTGGCATCTCCTTTCTCTTCTTAATTTTAGGGCAACCTAACATTCATTGGTTTGCTAACTTCTTGGTTGGGTAATGTCTAAATTTTCTGTGATTTGCTTCCTGTACTGCATAAGCACCCCTGGGCAGGTAGGTTTAGAGGTGATGGTTGAAACTGTACTTTCCTTTTAATGTACCATCACATAACCATAATTTTGTTTAATTTTGCTTTTGTTTAATTTTTCAAAACAAAAATTCTTTCAGGCTTTTCCTTTGTCAATAGGTCCTTCTCTCCTGTTCTTTTTGTACAGATTTTCTTACTTTGACTGATTCGCACAATCTTCTTGTACTTAATATTCCACCTCACCTATGAACATGTTCAGTAAGAATGGACTTGATAGAAAACAGTCTGGTCTGCTGTCCTTAGAGATTTCTCCTCTCTTCTTTTGGATTTGGTGGTGTTAGCTTGGAAATCTTTCATAAGAAAGAACAAGATATATCCTGGGGCTTAATCTCAGAGGAAACATTGCCCTAAGTAAACATTAGATATTTCTTCTTCCCTCAAAACACACTTGAAGTTTGTCTAGGTTCCTTTGCTTTTTGGAGGCATGCATGCAGCCCAGGAGATGTTTTCTTTTAGTTACGATTATGATGCCCAACAGCTCTGACAGTGTGGGCTGAAGCTGGGAGGGAAAAACTCTCTGGAGTTTGTCTGTTTCTGTAATGTTACTGGTACAGTGGGTGCAACAATACAGATCTCATTGCTTTCTTGGGGATATATTACCTGGTATCACCTGAATCCTCCTTGAGATCCTCTGCCTATCAGAAGCACAAGGGCATGCTTCTCGTTTGTCGTACTTGAATGTTCCTTGTACTTTATCCAACTATGTTTCAAATTAATTTGTGTTTATTTTAACATAAATGGCCTTTTTTGAGACCCTTTTTCCTGTGTAAGTCCTATTGTAACTTGCAGAAGTCTCACTTTCACACGTGGTGTTGGGTTTTACTCTCCTACTGTACTTTGAATTTGCCTAGCAATTTCAGAATAGGGAGCAACAGTAGTTTTCTTTTTCTTTGCTTTTTTATTGTATAGAATACAAAGCAAATCTTCATTTCTCTTGCTCTTCATCTGGATTTCTGTTTGCGCTCTGTCTCTTGCTGTGAAAAGTTGGCTAGGCTGATGGGTTGAAAGAAGTGAGCTACTCCTGTGCAGCAAAACAAATGGAAGGCAAACTCTCAAAGAGTAAACAACTCCAGCAATAATTCCACACTTGATTGAAACCTAGAAGTGTTCGACAACTCTGCTGAACCTTGATTTGATACGGTAAAGCGAGTCATTGTCTTATCCTCCTCAGAGTAGCACCTGTGCATGAGTTTAACTGTTTTGCTGACTCAGCTCTGGTTTATCATAACCATGTGGTATTTTGATTTTATGTAAACTTTTAGATCATGGTACTGCACCAAATGGCTGAGTACACCCAGAGCTGCATATTGGTTTTCTTAATGTTTTCTTCAAGTACAGTGTTAATGGAGTGGAGAGTTATAATTTGGTTTTGCTCATTTCATTTATAGGGAGAGTGCAAGAGCTTAAGATCAGAGAGGCTGATTTTCCATTTTGGGTGTGAGTTTTCATCGTTTGTTGTGCTTGGTAGTAGGAGAAGGATTTCTGTTGCTTTACAGCTTCTTACAGGGAAGTTACATATTTGACTGCATTTATTGAATTTTTGTGGTTCCTAAAGCCCTGAACTTCTGGGTGAAGTCTTCACCCCACAGGTGACCATCTGATATCCAGTAAAGCAAATATCCTTCATCCTTGTGCAATGAGGGAGGCAGCTTGACCATCAAAAACTGCGTTGAAACCTTTATTTTATCTTTGAGATTGTAAAGACTTCATTTTCTAGAGAAAACCAAAAGTTAGGCTGGAGTCAACCTACCGTGATTGCATTATCATCAGTCAAAGGAATAGTGCATCATGACTGTGAAGTTTTTGAAGTCATATGCTCTAAACAGCACTGTCATATCTGGCTTGTCAGACATCAGTAACTTCTTTCTTCTTGACCATGTTTCCTCTAAGCCTTCTCTGCTGGTAGCAGAGTTGTCAAATATGTTGAAGAATTAATGGGGCTGTGTCATTTGTCTGGTTTTGGCACTTGAGCCTGTGTCTTGTTCTGCTGGCGACTACATTGGAAAGTTGAAAGTAATTTGAGGTGTGGTTGCTCCTTTTGAGACTCCAGAAGTGTGGCTCCTCTGAAATACTGAGAAGTTTTTCACAGTTGATAAATAATTTCAACCAGTGATTCAGAATGTATTTCTTAGGGGTCAGGAGGGAGGATTTGAGATTCCTGCCCCCAAAAATATGCTGCTATTTTAGTGTTCTGTTATATTCTATGAGGTCAGACATCACTATGACTCTGCTTTGTAAAGCTGGCTCATTTCATCAATTGTTTTCTTCTGACCCCTTTTATATTATCCTGTCTTTAATGCCATATTCTTGTCTGTGTTACTGCATCACAGGCTGATACAGAATTGAAGATGTGTAGGTGCATGCAGAGGAAGAGTTTCTGTGGATTTCTGGTGCAATAGGGTTGCAGGTCTCCAGCTGAGTCCCCTTTGCTGGACTTTGGGTCATTAGTCTGTATTGGGGTGGAGAAGGTTGAGTGTAGCAGTCACTGAGTTTGTGGGCTGTCATGGAAGGTGTCTGGTAATAATTTTAGTATTTTAATCTGTGCTGAACGTCACTTCAGCATAGCAGTGGCTTATGTGAGCATTCATATGGTGGTAGCCACAAAATGAGTATCTTCATATCTGTTGTCATATACATGAGGATGAACCTTATCAATCTGATGTTTTGGAAATGTGAAAGTGGTAAGACCACCTGTATAGCACTATAGAAACTGAAGAGTCTGCAGCTTTAGCTTGCCCAGCAAATTCACATATTAATAATGTAACATTAAGGTAGTCATGTAGTTGAAATTTAATTTGTTTATGTGTCTTTTTTTTTTCCTTCTCTCCTAGCTATGTGTTATTACATTCAGGTGTCTTGAGCACTTTACTGTTCTCATTCAGTTATTCCACTGCTGTCCCCAGTTTCCTGTCCTCAGTATTATTGTGACTGTCTACCCTGGGTTTTTCCCCCACCGTTTTCATTATCTCTTAAGGACATGAGAATTCTTTGTGCGTGTGTGATCTCATACAACATCAGAGCTATGGAGCCTGATGCTGTATGTAAATGCAACTTGTTTTAATAATCCCCTTGAGTTTTTACCAGCTGGTTCAGATGACTAACCAGTCACCTGGGTAAAAGGGTGTTCTGGGTATTAGAAGTCTTGTTTGTTCAGGGATAACTTAGTTGAAAAATAAAATGTAAAGTGGCACCATATCTGTAAGTATAAGCAAAAGGGTGAGGGGAGCACAGTTGTGGTTGAGCTTTCAGCCTTAATTCTGGATTTCAAGAGCTCTGAATGCTTGATTTGTTAGCATTAATGTTGCACTAACTTAGGGTATTTTTGCATGCGAATTTGTGTGTTTAACCAACTAAGCATGAAATCCCTTGCTTCTGTTTGTCCCTATTTAATAGTGTCAACAAAAGAAACAGACAAGAGATGGGTCCAGAACAAAGCAGAAATAATGGAGTATTTCACCCCAAAAAGGAGAGTGAAACGAAGTACAATGAGTAGGCAAAGGCAGACTCAACGGCCAGAGGCAGTATAATGTGCTGGAGAGAGTAGTAATTCAGGGACGCTTGCTGCCCGGAGCTTCAATCTGGGATCTCTGAGTGGCACATACATCAGAAGTGTTTGGCCACCACTGCTATAGACACAATATTTAGTGCTTTTCACCGAAGAAATATCTGTAGGGCCTTAAAGGAACACTGTCTAGGGTTGTCAGCTCAAATACAGATCTAACTAAAACTGGAATCATCTTGTTGGGATAGAGATCCCTAAGCAGGAGTAGGACTGGTTAACTTCTTCTCTTAGCTCTTGTGTATGTATGTGTATATATGTGCACATGCGGCATGCACACACACAAGTAAAATGAAAGCATCAGTGGGGCTGTGAATATTGCAGCCTTCTGCAGGATGCAGCACCTAGTTACTTGGTTTCCTGGGTTAATGACATCATTTTTTTCCAAAACCAGCTAAAAGCAAACACTTTTTTCAAGATACTATATTCCTATACAGAATTTTAAAATCTGCTCATTCATTTAAAACAAAAATAATCAAATTCTGACTCTCCTGGCCTGTCTCCCTTGCCTGTTTCTTCTCATGATCCAATGGCTAAAAAGAGTTTTGAGTGTGATGTTCTCAAAAATAATGAAAACTGATACTTTGTTTGACTTGTCTCTCCATAGTAAGGTCTTACCAAGACATGATGAAAGGGTTCCAAAACATGTTCCTTTTTTGTTTTTAGCAGTGGGGCTGAAAACATAGACACCCCATATTTTGGTGACTATGCCAGCTAGTTCTGCTTGACCCTATAGCTGAGGTAGTCAAATGTTTTCTTTCTCTCATCTCCTACACTCCCTCTGAGTGGCCTTATTTGGTTTCGGGGTTCATTTTGTAATAACTAAATGACAGCCTTTTTTTGGACAGTCACTCATCGAGCAAATCAGGTTTGGAATCGATGAAAGAGACTTTCAGGTCCATATCTGGCAAGTGTTTCAAGACCAGTCAGACTTAATTCAAGTTTCTGTTACGCCTTTGGGTTGCCAAACAACCCAGATGGTGTACTGGAAACTACGCCATTTTGGAAAGGATTAGAGCAATAGTTATAAATCGAACAACTCTCTCAATGTTTATGATATATTTATGTTCTGGATTTCAGGAATGGTTTCTTTAGTTGCTAATACACATTTCTTGCAGTTCCATGCATTTTAGACTGCACTGTAATACGTGACGACATCTTAACTAATGGTGTAGCTCTAGTCCATGCTTTATAAAATATTTCAGGATGCTTTTGCTGTCTATAATCGAAAGCAGAATATAGGATGTGATTTTATTCATGTGGCCAATGACCTCTGAATTTTCTGTTCTCCACAGATCATGTGCAGGTACTGCAGGCAGCTACCAAATTTGTGGTAAGGCGGCTACCAGATTTGTGGTAATAGAGGTTTAGTCTCTATGGTGGAAGCTTAAACAGCCCTGACTTTGTTAGTGGCCAAGTAACTTTAAGCTACTGAGGGAACAGGAGAAAAGTGATCATACTGTTTGTATAGTGACATTTCCAAAGGAAGAGATGTTCATTGAACTTAAGAGGATTGCAAAAAAGTTTATGAAATTAAAAATACGCTGCTGTAAGTATCCCCTGAAATGTGTTGTAGAACTCATGTCAGCCAGTGGTGAGTGCTGTATGTACTTCAGCAGCTTTTTGAAGCTAGAATATTAGAGTCTGTTTTCACTCTAATGAAACAAAAATATCTACCAAAGGAAATTAGCCTTGCAGAAGGATAAAGCCATGAATATAATAAAGATAGGGGAATCATTGAATAAAATACAAGAGTGGTCTGGAGGGGGTAATTTCTCTGTGTTTCTGGATCCTGTATCTGCTGTATCTCAGGGACTTCGATACCTTTCATAATTGTGTTTCCTGGAGAAAGATGAGTGAGGGAGTGTTGGGTCTGTGTATGCTGTTTTGAACATGTCCTGGCTTTTTGATCATACATTTAATCAACAGCAAGTAGAGGTTCTCCAGACTAAGTTAGACTTAAGGAATCTGCACTGAACAGATGCTGAACTTAACAAAACCAGCTTGTGGAGCCCCTCTGTCACCCACAGAGCCTCCATATGTGTTTTACAAAGAGATAGTTATCTTCGACAGAACTGCAGATTATTAAACAGAGTCAGGGCTGCAAGAGTTGTGTCTGGTTGCATAAGAACTGGCACAGTGTCTGGCCAGAGAAAAGCACAGACATTCATCAGCTCATCTCTTCCTTTATATTTCTCAATAGGACATCAAGAAGTTGTCTCAAAGATGCAGTGGTGACAGGGACAAATTGAATCCTTTTTAAAGACTGGCTGCAAAGGGCCTGACACACAGCCTCGAGAGCTCTGGCAAGCTTCGAAGAATTTTGTGGCCTGCAGCATGATATCCACTAAGTGGAAACTCTGTTTGAAGGAGCTTATTTTGTGCAATGAACTCAATTGGCCTTTCCCACTTAAGTACCAGAGTAGAATATTTGCTGTGGCTTTGTAGAGCCTGTGAGATAAGTATAAGCTGACGTCAGTGAACAAAGCTAGAAGGCATGTTTACTGCATTACAGACAGACGCAGAAGGACAGACCTTAAAAAAAAGAAGACTCAGTGAAAATTTAATGGAGGCAAAGCTTTTAACATCTATTGCATTCATTCAGCTTAACTACTACTGTAAATGTTTTTACTCCTTAAATATTTCCTCTCACATTTTTAAAAGGTTGAAATTGAAGGAATTTTGTAGCTTTCCCTGAACTTGCTATCTTTTGCTTCTTTAAACCAATGAAGACTGTTCAGCAGTATGTATAATAACTTACTATCTATAAGGAAAGAAACTAATAAAAGTTCTGCTTTCAGTGAGCTGGCTGTTTATAATTGCATTCCCTTTGGATCACTTGCGCACAGAGCCAGACCCCACTATTTGCAACGGCACCTTACTGACGTTCATTCTATTTCTCTCCTCCTACAGTAGCCCTCAGTGAGAGATCCTGAGTAGTAATGTACACAAAGTAGGTTAAGGTTGTAGGGACTGGATTTCTTTACCCAGTGTGGTGACTGGCCTGTGGTAAAGATGGAAGAAAAGAGCTGGGAATATGTAAAGTCAGAATGTGTGAGAGGAGAGATTATGCAAGCATGTTTTCCTTTCCGTGTTGTATCAGGTGTAATCCTTCGATAGGAAGGTGGCAGATATTGGGGAAAAAGCTATTTATATATATGGGGCTGATGCAGGTCTATATTATATGGTAGCGGGTAGTTATAGCCCTTAACTTAAATATGTATTTCCTAGCTTTCCCAGAACGGTATGTTTTTTAGATTTTTACATAAAAAGTTTCCACGTCACGTATAAAGGTCTGATGAGCCTTTAAGCCTAGGGCTTAAAGTACCTTTTGGATGAGCTTGGTGTACTTTGGCAATACTGTTTATGAGATGAGAGCAGAACTCTAGAGCAGTCTTTGTCTACAAGGTTTTTTATTCTTATGCTGTGATTAATTTATACTTCTCCAGAGAAAGTGAGGGATCTGTGTATCTTTCACTAGAGCTGTGTCCAGCAAATTTTATTTCTTTGCATGCTGTACTCTGTAACAGTTGATATTGCAAGGTAAAGTATCTGACAAAGCAAGCTGAGGAAGGACATCAGAGGAGCACATCTCTGATTCTTTCCTGTGACAACAGATAGAGCCTGGCTAACAGCTGCTTAGAAGCTGCTCTGATGTTCACACCAGGTATTGCGTGAAATTAGCGCAGGAACCGATTTTATGCATACCCCACTGCAGAGCTGAGTAGGGCATGTGCCTCCCTGCATGCCTACTGTGTGCCCTGTATGTCTGCTGTACATGCTGTCAGGAAATGGACTGAGAGAAGTGACATCCAGCTTTGTGAGGGTTAGGTGGAAAGTTAACAGGTATATTTGTGTTTTCTCATAAAGGTGTTCTAAATTTTCTGAGGTGGTCTCAGTCTCTTAACTGTAGCTTTTGTTAAAATAGAAAGCTTGAATAATTACTTGCTTCTCTCCAATACCTTTAGATTTATAAACTTTATTTTTAGAACTTTGTTGAATAAACATTTTCAAAAAAAGTAACATCTTCCTTTTGTTTTTGCTTTGTTTGTTTTTCCCTACCCTGGCAGTGTTTTAGAGCACTTTGCTGCAAGGGACCACCGCCACCGCGGCCTGAATATGACTTGGTTTGCATAGGCCTCACTGGTTCTGGCAAGACAAGTCTTCTGTCACAGCTGTGCGGTGAAAGCCCGGAGAATATAGTGTCTACCACAGGTAGGATGCTGCCTTTATTCCATGTTATACTGCAACATTGCCCAGAGGTAACTTTTGAAATCTGTCACAGAGGTGGTAGGGAATTTAGGCTTAGTAATCCTTCTTTTGAAAGTAGGTAAGGATTTCTTTGAAGCTTCTACTATTTACTTTTCCATCTTTCATCATGCACTGGGGACTGTGCATGAAAACATGAAATTTGGGATGTGTATAAAGTAAAAACTTATGTTGTGACGTAATGAAGTAGGAACGTTGGAAACATACAGTAGTAGCGTGGTACAGACACATAAAAAGGTTTCTTTCTTCTCTCTTTTTGTTTTTTTTGTGTTTGTTTTTTTTTTTTTTAAAGCAGCCTTGGACAGAAAAGAGGAGAATATGCTATGACATAGAGTGGGACAGTGATGATTTGAAACCTTATTGCTGTTTATTTCTCCTCATACTTGGTCAGTCGCACCTTGTGGTGTATGCTAGCAACCAAAAGAGTAAATGCAATGGGAATGTTTTTTTCTGGTGATAATTCTTACATTTTAGATCAGCAAAGAGACTTGCTTATGTAGTAAGGGCAGATTGAGATCAGAAATTCAGTTGACAGAAAGTTTCTGTCGCATTGAGAAGATACATAAAAAAAGACAAACCAAGCACAGATAAAAGGTTTCGTAAGTCCAAACTATTTGAATATGCATGCAGGTATAGATGAACCAGAATGCTTATTACTGAAAAGGGTATTTTGATTAAAAAACAAAACCAAAACAAATGGTCCCTCTCCTCCCTCAAACCAAAATAGCACTAGGGGGAAAAAAAACCCAACAAAACCAGAAACAAAGGTGTGCAGCAAGAAAAAGGAATACTTGGCTGCAAAGTTCAGAAGGAGGACAGATTAGATAACGGAGATGGAAGAAATCTTATTCTGGGGCCATAGCAGTTTACTAAGGTTGATTGGCTGAGGGAACAGATAGTGAGTGTTGTGCAAGTAACCTGTGTTTATACTTACATGACTTTATATTGTAACTGTGGTTCACAGGCTTAAATCATGATTGTCCCTTAGCAACCGTAACTGGTTTTCAGTGTATCTTTGTTTACATTACAAGAACATAAAGTTATTTAATACAACTGTAAGGTAAACAAAGTAAAACGGGTACAAGAAAATATGTTTGGATATTTTTTCCTGCAGTGAGCCATTAACCCCATTGCCTTACTGGAAATGTTAAAAGAGGTCTCACACTTCATTGCATGGAGATGTTATCAGTGCCTAACTTGAAAAGTTGGAAGAAAACTGTAGAATAATTCAGCCTTTTATTTCTCCACTCACCCCCCTAACTTTATTTTAGAGTTCACCTTAAATAAGTGCAAATTACACTTTAACACTTTAGATCCTGAAAGAAACAGTAACAGCGATGTACACAGTAGGATAGATCTATCAAAGGAAATAATGAAAATATTTTTATTTTTTAAAATTGAATTTCCTACATGTTTCTGCATAGTTGCCAGAAAATACCATTATTTAGTTAGGGAGCTTGCAGAATGTAAATAGACTCTGTTGAGAACTAGGCAGTGTCCATACCAAAATGATGCATATCTAGGCTATTCACCTTACAGTAAATCTACCCATATGTGTTGTATCTGGGCTATATCAGAAAATACTGGTGAGAATCCAGGAGTACAGTGTGACAACTTCTCCACTGAGTTTTCAAACAATAAGCTTTATTTTGTTTTTCTCATCAATGCCACTCAGGTCCATTCGAGTTTTTCCTCCTTTCTAGGAAGAGTTTAGATTTGTTTCAAGACAACAACAAAAATGCTTCATAATTATTCCCTTCAGATTTTCTTGCATTTTCCTTTACTACATCTAGCACTGACCATTTCGGAGTACTCAAGTATGTTATTGGTCTGATATGGGACAAAAGCCATCTTATTTCTGTTGAATGATAGGTAATAAACTTGGAGTGAAAGACTTTTTTTCAAAACTCCTTTACTCAGTTCACAGGTATGTAATCATGTAGTAACCACTTGTGCTAAATGGAAATAAATTCAATGTCTATCTAGATATTTTAAGCTGAAAGAGTAGACATTATTTTTCATATATAAAGTGATATATACATTTGTATGTGTGCACTAAAAGTGCAGAAATTATACTGATGGATTGCTGGGAGCTTTTCTCGTTACCTTTCTATTGACTGTCTGAATTTTCATTTAAGGGAAACTTCACACTTCTGGAAGTTTTTAAGTTTTAAGCATATAACAGGCTAATAGAGGATTGATAGATGCTTCTAGTGTGTTTGTAACCATTTTAATATATGCTACTTAGATCAATAAAAGACTTGTTTCTCTTAATAACATGTAGAGAAGGATCAATACTCTAGCTGTAACCAAAACCTATGATGTTTAAATGTAAGAAAACAGTGATTTGAATTGCATGTTAATCTTCCAAGTCTCCTAAAAATTACAGACGGATCACTTCATGTTACTGGTAGTCTGAAGTCTAAACTAGTAGTTCCAGATACATTAGAAGATGGTTTTATAAAGGTATATTCCCTACTAACTCCTTACCAAATGATAGGTGGCTTTGATGGAAGTTTTGTGCTGAATTTTAGGTGTGCCAACTATTTAATAGTATCAGTGCAAATTCTGTTGCTCAGACTCATATATTCTTTTTCCCCTTCCTTATAACTGATATTTTTAAACAGCACAATGAAACTGAATTTAACGTGCATAATCCTGGTTCTTGATGAAAAATGTAGTCTTTTCTGAATGTATTCAGTTGGTTGCAAATGGCCTCTCTAACAAATAACTTACTGTTACTCTTAATTTCTGTTCTCAGGTTTCAGTATAAAAGCAGTGCCATTCCAGAATGCCATCTTGAATGTGAAAGAACTTGGAGGTATATGACTTATATATTTATATAATCATTTGATTATAAAAACATGCAGTGTCTAAATCTTATCATAGCAAACTGTTACTTGTTTTAAATTTAAAAATTATGAATCCATGTAGATGCAATTTAAAACCTGTGTTTCTCCAGATAAAGTTGGGGATAAGTCAGTACATATGCTGACTACAAAGAAGAAAAAGTAAAAAGCAGGAGGAACAGAAGGCGGTTAAGTGTGGTGTATCTCCTTAATGTGATTTCTTGGGCTGCAGTGGTTGAGTTACACAGAAATACAAATTGGACTGTAATTGTGGTACAACTTAAGTAGCAGCTTAAAGGAGTGTGTTCACAGTGTTTATTATATGTATAACCTTTTTACTTATGAGCATTGGCTCAGGTAACTATGCAAACGTTTTGCAGGACCGATACATTTGCTGCACCACTGAAAATGTTGCAAAGTCAGCTAACATCCAGTATTTGTTCTTTTGTTGAATTTGTGGCTTTTGGAGGCATGGTTGTTCTGTGATTGTGTTCCTTCTTAATTATCTGTATACAGGTAAGCTGTTTCGCTGCCCGAGTCTGTCCCTGAGTCTTAAAAGATCAAGAGATAGTTCTGGTAAAAGGAAGAAAACACTCTTTGAATGAGAGTACTTGTGGGGTCTGATTCATAGAATCATAGAATCATTGAATAGTCAGGGTTGGTAAGGACCTTAAGATCATCTAGTTCCAACCCCCTGCCATAATCAGGAACACCTCACACTAAACTATATCACCCAAGGCTCTGTCCAGCCTGGCCTTGAACACCACCAGCGATGGAGCATTCACAACTTCCCTGGGCAACACATTCCCGTGCCTCACCACACTTACAGTAAGGAATTTCTTCCTCATATCAAATCTAAACTTCCCCTGTTTAAGTTTGAACCCGTTACTCCTTGTCCTATCACTGCAGTCCCTAATGAAGAGTCCCTCCTCGGCATCCCAATAGGTCTCTTTAGATACTGGAAGGCTGCTGTGAGGTTTCGGTGCAGCCTTCTCTTCCCCAGGCTGAACAGTCCCAACTTTCTCATCCGATCTTCATACGGGAGGTGCTTCAGTCCCCTGATCATCCTTGTGGCCCTCCTCTACACTTGTTCCAACAGTTTCATGTCCTTTTTATGTTGAGGACACCAGAACTGCACACAATACTCCAAGTGAGTTTTCTGGAGAGCAGAGTAGAGGGGCAGGATCACCTCCCTCGACCTGCTGGTCACACTCCTTTTGATGCAGCCCAGGATACGG
>JANRGW010013701.1:0-10376 GCA_024733675.1 Psilopsiagon aymara
TCCCCTCCCATCGGCTCTGTCTGGGTGCCTGCACTGACCACCGCCGGGGCAGACAGAGCAGAGCTCCCAGACCGGGCCCTCGTCATATGACAAGTGCTCACCATCCTGCTCCCCTGCCCGAGCGAACTGCCTCAATCCCGCCCTGTTTGCCTCACTCCCTGGGGCAGGTTTTTATCCAGTCAGGGAGGGTGCTGCTCCTCCTGGTGCTGTCCCCTGTGAGTCCCTGCTCGTGTTCACTGACCTGCCGGCTCCTGGACAAGTCCTGTCGAGGACATGAAGCTCCCTCGCCACTCTGAGTTGAGGCTCCTGGACGCTGAGCTTCCCCTCAACTAGGTTTTGAAGGTGTCCTCTTTCTAGGTACTCACCTCAGCAATTCAATTACTCAACAAGTAAGAACTACATGAAAAAAAAAAGGTGTATGTATACCTTTGTTTCTCTAGTTTCTTCGGAACGTCCTTCTTCGCTTCTGATCTTTGAAACTGGTACGTCTGAAATCTGGCTTTCCTGTGATACGTCATCTCTAGTATCTAGGGTTCTCAGTTCAGCCAGTTCCATTTCTAGTGTTACATCACTGCTATCTTCAAAGCTGAGTCAATAAAAGCAGACAAAACCATATTAGTGTATTTTAATTTAAAAAGCATTATTCTTTACAGATCGGTCAAGTTGCACAAAAATTACACAAATTTGACATTAATAACACATTTCAGAGTATCTGCAAAGTTTTTGCGATATTTACAGGATATAAGCTTTAAAATAACTTCAGTAGTACTAGTACAGGATGTTAAAATCCCATCTGATTATTAGAACAGACTTTAATATAAATTATATGCAGAAACTTTTTTTCTGATTTTCTGTATCAACCTATATTGAGTTCAAAGACAAATCTGTTCCTTCGAATGATTCCAATCAGGTATTAAAGCACATAAAGTTTTCTGTGTATCTGTATGAAATAACAAATAGCACAACACAGCTAAATACAACAACTGACATATTAAATTCTGTAGTAGCAGTAACAGCTTCATAATGACTTTTTAGATTTACCACTTCCTTACATAATAAGCTTAATAAACATTCAGAAAGTGAATAAATACTACTCTTTCTAGTAAAAGAATGTCTGAAATTGAAACCAAAAGCTTGCCCCCCACCCAGGTTCTGCACAAATAAAATCCAAGAAACATACCTTTCCTACAAGAACCATGTTATTACAAACACACATAAATTCCAAGTGCGTAGCAATGTTACTCAGCAACATTATGAAGGAGTGCTTTGAAAGAAATATTAGGAGTTAAGTGAAGCAGTTTTGGAAGGGATTTTAGTATTAACGTAAACTAATTTTACAAGGGCAGCACATCAGGGGACACTGGGAGTGTAAAGTAGAAACAGTTTACAAAACCCCAAGGATAGTCCTCAAAACCAAAAAAACCCCGCCCATTCTGTCCCAGTTAACAGCATGAATAAAACCAGTATTAAAACTCTGAACTATTCTTATTTTGCCTAAGCTTTTAAGATTTTAAAACATTACCTAAGATTTTAAACATTACCTGCGTAAGTCAACATCACTTTCTCTCTCCATTACGTCATCCACTGGTAAATAAGACTCTGATTCCTCTTCCTCTGTAACAGCAGTCTCATCTTGTTTTCCTTCCATAACACTGTTTAGTTCTTCTCTACAGGTAGTATGATCATCTTTGGTTGCATCACATACCACACATTTTTCTGCTACTGAATAAGAATTAAATCAACTTGGACATTCTGGACAAATCTTAGAATTCCAATTATCAAATCCTAGCTACAAGGAAGCAAGAGTTACTTTAAGAGAAAAATATCCCAGCAGAAAATGCCTAAGTATTAAGATTCAAGAGAACTGTTCTCAGCTAAAATAAAGTGTGTTTATACTTCGTGTGAAAGCTGATTTTGAAAGGCACTGCTCCACAACCTCCCAACATAGATCAAACTCAAGTTCTCATTTTTTAAGTTTGCAATGTCTTTTTTATACTTGAATATTTGAAAGTGACCATTTTTGCCTCTTACTTTTCTTAGAGGACTTCCCTTCTTCAGCAGTTTCTGAAGGGACAGCTATTTCTTCTGGAAGATTCTCCCCTTCCTGTTCCAAATCATCTTTTTTCTTCTTTCTCTTCTTTTTTGGTAACACTGGTTCTAATGCAACCTGCTCTTCTGCCTGTTCAGAAATGCCCAAAGAGTCCTCATTTTCTTTCTCAGCCGTCACAGCATCTGCTTCTGTTTCTGCATCAGAAATTCTGGCTTCGTGAGAACCATCTTGATCATCAGCAGCTTCTGTGCTGGCAGCTTTTGCACCTGAGACAAAATAGCTCCTGTTTAATAGACTGGTAAAGTATTACACAACATGACTAGCAAAGATATCTCCACTAGCAACATCCTGTTAATTCATACATCACTGCAAATACACTGCCAGGACCATAAGAAGCCAGTCACTGACTCACCAGAAAGCTTTGGCATAGATTAGCTTCAACACTAAACACATTCTGCACATGGGACAGCACTTAACCAGGGTAGTCAATATAAGATATAAAGCCAATTTACTAAATGCTTTTGTTCCTATCCATTTTAGCAGGTTGCACAGACACCAGGAAAAAGAGGTACTGCTATTCCTGAAAAGAACTGTATTTCTTCAGAAAGAAGTGACAATAGCTGCAGAAAGTATGCCATGAAAAAGCAATTTTAATAATTTAAATTTTTAATCAATAAGTGTACAGTAGTTAATAATGTCTTATCTACATAAGAAAGATAAATTATTATCTAGTTAATAATTCACAAATTTTCTTCCAGGTTTAACAAGTTTCTAAAATGCTCCTCCCTCTCCTTTTCAGGATATTTTGTCTTGATCTTGTATTTATGCAGAATATCAACCATCAAGAACCTTTCCCTATTCTTACACAAACTTGTTCCCCTGTAATTAAAAAATCTAAAATGCAAGAGAAGTAGAAAGGCATACTCACATTCCTTTACACATAAAATACTTTTAATCTACCACTGAAGTCTACAAACAGGATTCTGTATGTGGCTCTAAGTCCTAATAGATGGAACATTTTATTTAATCGAATCTGAAATCAAGAAAAGCAGCAACTATGTCGATTTTTACACTTAAAAAGCAATGCAACTTCCTAGCTAGCATCCCCTTTAAAAACATTGTTCACTTGTTTGTTCCACAATGCCACTTACAAAGAAAATGGGTCCTTGTGGAACAAACAAACGAACAACCTCACAGAATTAGCAGGGAATTTATGAAATGGTGCCACTATAACTGATTCTAATTTAGGCAAATCTCTGAAAGGTCCCTTAAAAAGTACTGAGGCAATAAAACACTATATGGTGATCAACAGTAACTAAACGAAATCTTTACCCTTTATTTTGAACAGAGCAGAAAACTAAAACAACTCTTATAAGACTTCTTGAAAAGAATCACACCAGACTCACTGAGCCAAACTGTAATTAAAGGAGAAACCGAACCCTTAAAAGAAGAGAGCTTAAAAAGTAAGAAAAATTTAAATTTAAAGTCACAAAAGAGCTTGCCAAATACAGTTTTAGCCCAAGGATTCTAAAAGTGAATTTGTTAGCAATTCATGAAGACACTTATCGACTGTTAAATTAGAATATCCTGTTTAGAATATCATTGCTTCAAACTGTGGAAGAGCACGAATTTCAGGGTGGTCTCAAATTCCTGTCCAGAGAAAACTCATCTCAGGAAACAGGCTGCTACCAGTCATTATCACCCCACACATCAGTAAACTACACCTGAAAAAGTTACGCTATGTAGCCAGGATCCTCTTACCCTATCTGCAACAGGGAAAGAAAAGATTCCCTATGTGATTTTTCCCCTGCTGGCAATACATTACTGATCACTGCTCTGTGAATGCTATTTTAAGCATTTTTTTGATGTACCTTTTGGCTTCTTCCGAGGCCTTGGAGGCTTCTTTTCCCTTGCCTTCTGGCTTTTAACAGTCTTATGCTTCCTCTTTTCCTCATCTGCTAAGACCTTCTCGAGCAACTGGGCGAAGAATTCAAAGTCAAAAGGACGCTTTTCTTCTATAAGATTAAAGCAAACAAACAATATATTTCGAAGTTGATAATTTTTCCATGTTTCTGATTCGTAAAATAATTAGTGGTACATGTTATGATGCTAAAAAGTAGATGTTATATAAATTAAAACAGAAAATTCTTTCTTAAAATAATTTCTGTATCACTTGAGCAGGGACTAGAGCTGACATATATATGGATTATGGTAGCTTGGTTTTGAAAACAAATAGAAATAAGGTTACAGTACCTAGCAGTTTAGAAAATTGAAGAAGTGATGAGACAATACATAAATTTTGCTATAATGTCAAATAATGTATTAACATGCTGCTCTAGGACTTAAGTATGAAAAAAACCAACTACAATTTAATGACTCATTGTAGGGCAGGGTACATTTACTTTACTTACTGAAAGCTTTGTCTATCCTCCATCCATTAGCTTTTTCCTCACGTTTGAACTTGTTCTAAAAGAAAAGATATAACTGTCCTTTTCAGTAACATTACATTGTACAAAATGGCAGACCAAGATAAGCTTTCAATGCAACAAATTTTCTAGCAACTGGAATTGTTAAATGTACAAGCACACTCACAGAACACAAGTTTGTAATTAATTTCAAACATACAATCTGTCATCAGTAGGTAACACCAGTCATTATTTTTTTTATTTTCAACATTTTTGTCCTTTCTTCATATCTAAGCAGGGTTTGAAATATCAAAGATTTTCGCAGCTGGATACCATGAAAGAGGCCACACAGGCAATCCTCACCAAACATCCAATTATGCTTATTAGCATTCTTCAATTAAAAGAAAATAGAGGCAAACTGTTTCTAGGTATTCTAAATTCACTGAATATTGACTGGAATTCAACTCAGCATATTAGTGTTTCAGATACTTAATACCTCTTCGGAACAGGTATTAAAGAAAGCATTGCTATGGATCCAATTAACATCAAAATTATTAATACTAATAGAGGAAGCATAGGAATAGCAAATGAGAAAAAGAAAAGTGAAAATAAACATTTACTTGCTTTACTGAGTACATTAATTTTTACCTTAATTTCTGCTCTGTCCCTATGAGGGAACAGCCGTCCAATCAAAGAGAAGTCTGTTCCTACCATGCTGATTGCTAAAAAGAACATGTCTGTTTCTGGAGTGGGGGGGAAAAAGAAAGAAGATTCACACACTTAAGTATTTAGTTAATCATCCTTCTTGCTACCCAAAATAAAACCACCAAACTCAATGCAATCAGATCAGTAACTTTAAGGATATCTACTGCTGCTGTAAGTTCAGCTCAGCAGGAATATGTGTATTATTTCACCTAAGTACTTCTAATAACATATCTAATAACATTGCTGACTGGCCGTTTAACAAAAAGAACTGTCTAATCTGTTATAAAACTGCAGAATATGAAAAGAGAATCCAGAATCTGAAATTATACTTTTGATAAGCCAGACTAGACTTCCACAGTGTCTAAACACCCATGACAGAAGGAAATCAGAGACAGCCTTCACATCACAAGGCACTGGGTTTTTTAAAAATGCCATTTTTCACAGTAAGCGTCAGAGCTCAGCTTATTCTAAATGTTTGCAGATATTTATCAAAATATGCTTACCTTTATTTGACCATGGTTTTGTGTAAAAACTTCTCCTGAAGCTAGAATATGTAGTTGTAGAACCACGTTCAAAGATGGGGTCATTTTCTTCTACAACACATGGACCTTTTGTCCTTAGAACTTCTACAGTTAAACTGGAAAAGCAAACACACACAGAGATTTACCTGAAAACAGTGCTAACAGGACACATAGTAGATGTTTACAGGCCAGCCACGAGTCAGAGTCTGCACTATGTAATCAAGTTTAATAATTACATTAACACACATTTTGATGAGACAATGCAGCAAAAAAATCATTATCCTAGCTCAGCCTGTACACATAAATATGATTTTTGTAAGATACTGTATATACAGGCATACTTAACTTAAATAAAAGAAAAATGCCGTCTTTTTAAAATTCAAGAAAATTATTTTGCAAAACCACAAGAGCCTCTCCATATCCTTTCAAATACTTTCCAATTCTTTTACCAGGACTGCTCAATACATGGCTTAAATCTCGTGCTAATAACACATTTGGCGAACTCAATAATTTGATAATCATTACTTTTAAAAAGCCATATTCTAAGCTAAGTTACTGAAAACAGAATAATAAATATCGATATAAATATATAAAGCAGCAACACACAAGATGAGAGGCTGGAGCAAGTCATACTGACAGTCAAATAACAGTAAGCAGACACACATACTGCGAGAAACAAAGAAAGTTAACTAAAAAGAAGACATTCAGAAGTTTGACAAATATTCAGTATTTGTTCACTGTAACAAAATATGACATCTTCCTCTCCATCTCCTTCGCCAAAAACATTTCTTATAGAGAAGGTCTGCACAACTACTGCTCATAATTTTGCCACATGTTTGTACTGCTTCTTAAGTTTGGACAGATCAGCTCTCAACAGAAATACACTTGCATTTGTACCCATCCAAAGTAACTGTTCTTTATTCACAAACTAAGCAGCAATGTACCACATATTGTGCATGAGTCAGGCACAGAATTTGTTACCTTTCTTCATCCAGAATAATTGAACCATCTTCTGCTACTTTCACACGAGGAACTAGAAGTGAACCATCCTGACTCTCCTCCCCATTCTCTGCTTCATCGTCCTCCTCCTCATCTTCATGATCAGGAGTACTTTTCTCTTCCTGTCTAAAATTTTGATAGATGAAGCAAAAATATTAGTTTTGTTAGTGTTCTGAATTGCTGCTCTGTATGCCAGACATTAAACAATTTAATGAACCACCCAGCGAATCAAGCCATCAGCAAGTCAATGAGTACATAAACTCTAGAATCTGCTTTTATTCTACTGTAAAATGTACAAATCAAAAACCACAGTACTGAAAGCAAAATGCTCTTTAACCACCCTCCCCTCCCAAATGGCAATTTCTTGTAAGTATGGGCTGTGGTATTGAAACAGTAAAAAAAAAACCAAGCAACCAAACAAAAACAAAAAAACCCAGCAGCAACAAAAATAAACCCAACCAGAAACAAAACCGCATCCTTACTATCACCACAGAAACATGGGGTTTTTTTAACAACATCAGAAAACTTTTTGATTATGACTCTTTCCACCAACAACTTACTCTTTCATTTGACTTAGTGCAGAACTTTTTTCTGTTCTATTTTCTTCTGCCACTGAAGACCTAGAATTTTATAAGAAGGTAGAGACGAATGTTTGTACAGACAGATTTCTGCTTCATTCCACAAAAGCTGCTTTATTGGGTAACAGACAAAGAAACACAAACGTTTTTTTCAATTCTTTGTACCACATGTAGACTTAGGTCTAATTGAAAACCACCACTGCTCCATGAAGTTTGCAGGGTCATTTTTGTATAAGCAAGGACAAAAAAAGATATTTCAAGCAGTAATCCACTGTAACAGTACAAAGAATGTGAAAGCATCCGGTTCATTACCTGCATAAGGATTTTTCAGTGTAAAAAAAAAAGGAAAAAAAAAAAACCAAAACCAAGAGAAGTGATAGATATAATACAGAAGCACACAGACATTAACAAACAGGTGGTAACAGGCAATATCAGAAAACTGATCTGCTACTGAGAGAAAGAACAGGACTTAGATAGCTGTATTTCTGTTTATGTACTTTATGTACTTCTTTTCTTTTGGTAGACATGGCAAAGGGCCCAGCTCTGCCTGTGGCAGACTGTGCAAGCCAGCTATAGCACTTCTGGGATTCTCACTCAGCCTTGCTACTAGCAAAAGCTGCAAAGGGAACAGTAGCAGCTATATCCATCCAGCTGGAATGGAGAGACCTCAGGGATCTTACTGTGTATTTTGCACTTCACCATCTGGGATGGAGAAATGCTTAGCTTCCTGCAGTTCGCTAGATTGGGCAGGCAGTCATAACATCCCTAAGAGCCATAACTAAAAGTTTAACAGCGGCTAATAAAATAAAACAAAAACAAAACAAAAAATCGCAAACAAACAAAAAACATCAAAACACAAAAATAACCCCAAACAAAAATCCACGAAAAATATTTCTATTATTCTGCATCTGCACAGAGATAAATCAACAGTGGAGATAGGTTCATGTTTTTATATGTCAATTAGTACGCTAATCTCCATTCTTATTTTTGTACGAGGACTGAGTAGGTATGCAAATGCCTAAAAGCTTTTGTTGCAATACTCCATCTAATACTCCAGATTTAAGAATTCTCATTTTCACATTTATTAAATTGGTAGAAAAAAGAAAAATCATTTAACCTAAGGAAACAAGAAACAGTCATACTTACTTCATAGGATTGTTTTCTGGCAGATAGTATATCAAGTCTCTCATGGTCATTTTAGAACGATCTGGTGGAGAACGTCCCTCAATTATTGGAGGCTTGTGTTTCAACTGTTTCCACATAACAAGATAAAAACACCCTTAAATTCACACTGAAAGTACTTTTCTATTTCACAAATGAATATTTTTATTTATTTACAGAGCACTCTATTCAAGGGAGTTTGTTGTTCTTCCCCTCCCTCCAATGTTATCTTAAAAGTCAGAGAGGACACCAGAGACTAAGTAACTTACACTCTTCAAGAGAAATTCAATACCTGGCATAAGTGAAAAGTTATTAAAAATTACAGACCTTGTTCAACAATCAAGTTTAAAAGATAAGAGGAATACCAAATACCCAGCTTTTTAATCATATTTTCCAACTGTATTAGCAACTGTGAAACTTAAAACAGCAGGACTCATGCCAAAAAGGCTTGCGGAGCTTATCAAAAGATATATATAATTCCTGTATTATCAGGGAAAACAGTTCCACTACTGCTTATAAACAGACCAGGTACACTTATAAGAACACAGACAATTAGCAGAAAGCAACTAATGAGAATCAGAAAACACCTCTGCAAAGAGATAACATCTGTCAGGTGCATCACACATTTGCCTTTCATAGATGACCACTACAGAACACAAAGACCTACCATCTGCTCTTTCTTCAGCTCTTGTTTAAGCATTTCTCTTAACTTCCGAGCTTTGAGGATCCTCTCACGGTCAGAACATATTCGCTTCTCTTTTAAAGGAGCAGGTTTCACAGGTATCTTTTCCTCCTGTGTTCCTGATCTTTCCTGTGTTGGTCTCTCCTTGAGTGGGGAGGGTACATTCTTCTGCAAGTTATTTTTTTGAGCAGTTACATCTACAGTTTGCTCTTCGTTTGCTGATTTTTTTAGTGGGGAATTCTGTGGCACTTGTGGTACAGGTACTTTCTTTTCGGGCAGCATAGGGGACTCTAAAAAGCTTTCAAAATTACTCTCCACTGACAGAGAGGAATCCTTCTGAAGTGAAGCACTGCCTTCAGGAGCCTGTGACATTTGCCCTGGTGGTTTTGATGCTAAACGCTGAGCAGATGAAGGTCCAGCTCTAGGTTTCAGATTGGGCACAGTGGAAATACGTCGCCTTCTCTGCACAGGCATCTCTGCTGGTTTACTAGCTTCTCCAGCATCATTCGATCTATCAGCCTTGTCATCACTGAAAAATTCAAAGGAGTATTCTGAAATATTTTACAGTGACAGATTCATAATTCTTACTTTCAGCGTATGTTTATGCACAAATCAGTACGAATGTACTGCTAGAAAGGAAAACAGTTACCCACAAAAAAAGAAAGAATACAGAAGAGAAAAGAAAAGCAAAGAAAGAAAAACAGAAGCCGCAACACTAGAACCAACCTGTAGCAGGTACTTCCTCATAAACTTATTAGCTACAAGAACTGGCATATTATTTTCTGATATTACTTACTAATGTTACTGTTACAAGATAGTTGTCTAGTACTGCTACACTCACATGTTCCTATCCCCTCCACCCTGCCTTTTGAAATGCTTGCCACTCTCAGCTGAGAATGCCAAACATCATAGCACATACTAAGAATAAGCCAATGAAGCTACACACTTTGAAGTTTTTTATAACTATCTCTCTGAACATTCCTCTTACACATTTGTAAAGACATGGTACATAAACTGTGAATGCAAAAAAAAAAAAAACTTCACCAGTCACAGAACCATAGAATCATAGAATAGTTGGGGCAGGAAAGGACCTTAAGATCATCTAGTTCCTGAGTTCCTGGCCCCCTACCATGGGCAGTGGCACCTCCCACTAAACTGTAACACCCAAGGCTATGTCCAACCTGGCCCTGAACACTGTCAGAGATGGAGCATTCACAACTTCCCTGGGCAACCCATTCCAGTGCCTCACCACCCTTACAGTAAAGAATTCCTTCC
>JANRGW010013702.1:0-13820 GCA_024733675.1 Psilopsiagon aymara
TGTCCCTGCCCATGGCAGGGGGGTTGGAACTAGATGATCTTAAGGTCTTTTCCAACCCTAACTATTCTGTGATTCTATGATTCTATGATACAACTTTCTGTGGGGAGACAAAAGCCACATATTCTATTATTATTATTATATCATCATTATATTGGTTTTATATTATTATATACATTAATTATATATATTGCATATTAATATATTATTATATTATTATTATAATATTATATTTCTTGCTCTTTGGTTTGATTTTTCCTTCACCCTACAGTAGGAAAGTATCTAACTGAAAGCCCAATTCAGATTCCTTCCTCAACGTGCTGGCAGCCACTGCATGTCATAGACAACAGACAACCTGAATTCCCTTGCACCAGTATTAAGAGAAAGTACAGTTCAGAAGACACTTCTCTATTTGCACTTTAATTCTAGTCACTTCCCATAAGCTAAAGTTTATATAAATACTTATATTAATACTCCAATTAACATTTTTTCTGCACACTGTTTACCCCAGTCTGTTAGGGCAGAACAGAGATTCATGGGCATTTGTTACTTACAACAAGTAGACTTACAAGAAAAGTTGCCATGAGCTACAGCGTTTGAAAGCAGGACTGATTAGTAGAAGCATATCTGCTGCCTGGCAGCTTTCAGAACAGAGGAAAGAAGAAACATTTCAGTCAGGTCAGAGAGAGAAGAGCAGAGGCAACAGGAACAAGAGGGAAAAGTAACAAAGTAATCTAGGGAATATAAGTCGAGAAAAATAGGTTCAGGGGCTTTTTAAATTCATATCATCATGACTTCTTTTATCTCACATGACTCTTAGCTAGATTTATAGCATCTTAGAGTGAAGTGTTGGGGAGAAAAAACCCTAGATACAAATAACTGACATGAAAAGCAACAGGACATTTCAAGGCTTTGATGATTCAGCAAGAAGGCATAGAATTTCTTTCTTTTGTTTTTTAAACACTTACTAAAAATAGAACTAATAATAGCTAAAAGTAAGGATATCAAGGCAACCAGGATATGCTGACAGCCCACATAGGTCTAATACGCTCATTCAGTCTTCAGGAAGTGTAGGTACAGGAATGTGCAAACTATGAATTGCAAAGCCAGCATTTGCAAACATTCATTCAAGATTCCTTATTGTTCTGTTATTCAGCCAGACATGAGGCTTTTTTTTTATTTATCATTTATATGTATTCAGGCAAACTGGCTGGTATTAGCATGCTTGGAGGATGGCTGTTTTTCAGTGAGGTGTTGGCATATTTCCATTTTGATTTTAGGGGATCAGTCATTTGGGACCAGACTGAAACATTTGAAAGCCAGCACAAAAAAATTCTTTTTTTTTCTTTTCTTTTGTTTGTGTTTTTTTGGGGTGTGTGGGGGTGTTTGTTTCTTTTTTTCCAAATTATCCTCAGGGAAAAATAACAGTCTTGGCCATCACACAATTTTAAGAGTTATAGCCTTACTTCTGCCAGCACTTTCATCCATGACTTACACTAGCAATAGTACAATTCCATAACTCTCAAGGTGCAGTTCACCACTCCAAAATGATCAGATGTTTCTTTATAGCTTCCAGACCAAAAGCAGGCAGTGTTTCAGAGTTTGAACGTATAATACAAAGAGGACAGTTAGTGCTACAGAAATAGTCTTCAGAGCATGTAGATTCATGTTAAAGAGTACAGCAATGCTCCATAATGCTCTAGGTCATTATAGACAAAGATGTGCTGCATTTTAACTGCCCAATCCGTGACAAATACCTAACCAACACTCCCTAGGAGGACACTGCAAATACAAAGACAAAAGCAGATGAACCATGCTCTAGTTCTCTCCTAAAACAAAGTGATATGCATTATTATTAGGAGATGTACTAAATAACCTAGATCTGCCAAAAATACCTATTCAGGTATGTCTCTATTTCACCTCAAGAAAATGATACCCTAAAACCATGAAAAATTGTACTGATTTCCCCTACAGAATAAACATACACATTCATTAACACTGTACTTGTAACCTCAAGAGAAGGAGATCTGGGTGACCCTGGTGCAGCTCTGACTTAGGCTATCTCCTTCCTTTTCTGTAAAAACACTATTATAAGCACTATGCTAGTAAAATCCTCTCGAGTTATCTGCACAAATCTCCTTATTTTGTCATTAGGTAACTAGAAGTAGAGAAGTAGCCCACCAGGATATTACTTAAACTGACATCCAAGCAAATTACTCAGAAACAGGTTACTTCATAGATAGGTAGAGCATGGCTTAAGGTCAGAGAGCCAACACAGCCCAAGGAGCGATAGCACTTCTGAGACCTTTGCAAACCTACATCTTGCACTCCTTTACACTGATACGATGCTAAAATCCAAGGGCTCAAGGACATGCCTTAAGCCATCATTACTCACCTTTTGGCTCACAAAACCTTAGAAAACAGCAGCAGAATACAGTAAATTTCTCAAGACAAGTACTGGGGGAGGTAGAAGGAACCAAGTGTATCTCCCGAGGTTTTACACATTTCACATATACACCAATTTTGCAATTAAGTTATTATTTTGTAAAAGTAATTAGGTTGTTCACCTAACTGCTAATATCTTTATCAAACTCCTTTCCACAAGCAGACTACAGTGGAATACAAAACCTGTGCAATTGCAAGATATTGAGAAAGGCAGCCTATTTCCACCCTGACAAAGTTGCTCTGAAGTGTTGGCTATGCTGTATGCCAAGCCTGTCTATTAGCTTTCAGCAAGATGAAGTCTGTCTCTTCC
This sequence comes from Psilopsiagon aymara, assembly GCA_024733675.1. NCBI lineage: Eukaryota > Metazoa > Chordata > Aves > Psittaciformes > Psittacidae > Psilopsiagon > Psilopsiagon aymara. The sequence continues at coordinate 2,753 of JANRGW010013702.1, forward strand.
ACTTGTGTGTCACAATGCCCTCCTCCTCACATTCTGACAACACCATGTAGTCACATGTAGCTACTGCAGTTTCTCTGGCTTTTCGCCTGCTCCTAGCTTTTTGAACACAGAATCTTAATTTGCATTGAAAAAAAAAAGTTACTGTAGCCTCACTTTTGGACATGAGTTTGAAAATAACAACATAGAAAGGCATCAGAACTACATTGTTGTTGACTTAGCAGCCATAACTTAACTATCACCAGGAGGATGTAGAAGTCCTTCTCCTTCACGCAGGGAATAAACACAAGCTGATTTCTGAGCTATGCATTGTGACTGCACCTGAATTTTCCTATGGACACTGTTGTCTTTAAAAAGAGAAACGTTAATAGGTGTGTCATTAATGTGAGGTTATAATAGGTGTGCTATTTACCCATGACTTAAGCCAATTTAAATTCTGTGTTGCAAACAAGTCATGTACCCATCCTTCCCAATTCATGCCCTCAGAGCTGGCATGTAAGTGACTTATTTTGCTTGAACTTCACTTGAAGAGTCCAAGAAGAATCCCTTGAGCTCCTTCCCCTGAAGAGAAACACAGAAAAAAACCCAACATGCATTGCTGAAGACCAGCATTAATGCTGGAAGTATTCTACATGCCATTTGGAGATACAGAGCCAGGGAGCTTCTAGAACTAAGAAACATGAGTGACGTGAACTAGACAGCTAGGTGAGAGAAGAGGCCTTTGACCATAGGCATGAAAGAGCTATAAGCAGATTATGCCAGGAGAGAAAAATGTCTGAAACTGGGCCCAGCAAAGATAGAGCATACTGGATAGAAAAGTACTGTCCATGAAAGGGTGTACCCCATTCCTCCCACAGGAAGGAGCCTAATTGATTTACTCACTCCTTGAGAACAGCTAATTCAATTTGAAATGGGGTTTTACCTGTCATGGACTGAAATTATCCACTCAGACAACTAAACCACATTTTATATTCTGTGCAGTTCTATTCCTTTTGTATTCTGTAACATATCTTAGGACCTTTTATGGAAGCCCAGATTTGAGAACAACACAATCACAGCCCTGTATCTTCAGAAAATAAGTTTACAACATTTCCCAGCATATACAGTGAATATTATTGCCAGCACTGTGAAGTCTGCTTTCTGAAACTCTGGGGGGAAAAGAAAACAGGCAAGTTGTTGGGTTTTTTTTTCAGACAAAATAGGAAGAAACAAAGGAAACCATTACCACAAATAAACAGCCTGAACTTCCTCCTCCTTCCTTAGCACAAGGTTTTGTTTTTCCCCTCACAAATATTTAGATGTTATGAGAGGTCACAAAGTGAGCTATTAATCACCTGAGTTCTCAGGCTGCTGAAGGTGGAGTAACTTACTGCTCCTCTCTTCATTAGGAAGCAGTAAACACACTTTTTTCAAGCTGAGTTTCATGAACTGCAAGACATCAGATGCTGAGATCCTGAAGAGGTATAGATATAGTCCTACTGGTCTTAGTAGTGAACCTCCAGCTGATATCACTAGAGAAGGACTGTATTCAAACTACAGTTTCATATTTGCCCCAGCCTTTCCTTGCGTGAGTAATAGTTAGACTCAGCCAATCCATCCTTCACAACAGATAATCTGTAACACCCCAGACTCTGTCTATTCATGTCATTGGGTTAAGAAGTCCTCATCTCTACTGGTTGTGTCTGAAGGACATGAAGCATTTCAAGTACCAGAATAGTTTCACTTGAAATGGTTAAAAAGAGTTGGCTGGTTCTTCAGAGCCTTCTGTTTTCATTGCTTGTAGAGCAATCATGCTGAAAATATTGAGCAATTCACCTACTTGTATATAAAAACATATTAGAGGTAAATAAATGCAGCAGGCAGGTAAATAACAGCTTGATTTCATCAACATAACCCTCACCAGACTACTGAGGTCTTTATCTTAGAAATTGTATAACTTTAGGTGGGACTGATACCCAACTGCAGTTGGGTGGATATATGCCTTGATAAAAAGTCCGTACGTTATATCACTCAGTCTTTTTTTTTTTTTTTTTGGATGCCTAGAAATCTTTCATAGAATCATAGAATAGTTAGGGTTGGAAAGGACCTTAAGGTCATCTAGTTCCAACTCCCCTGCCATAGGCAAGGTCCCCTCACATTAGACCATGTCACCCAAAGCTCTGTCCAGCCTGGCCTTGAACACTGCCAGAGATGGAGCATTTATCACTTCTTTGGGCAACCTTTTCCAGTGCCTCACCACCCTAACAGTAAAGAACTTCTTCCTTATATACAATATAAACTTCCCTGTTTGAACCCGTTACCCTTTGTTCTATCCCTACAGTCCCTAATGAAGAAACCCTCTCCAGCATCCTTGTAGGCCCTCTTCAGATACTGGAAGGCTGCTATGAGGTCTCCACACAGCTTCTCTTTTCCAGGCTGAACAGCCCCAACTTTCTCAGCCTATCTTCATATGGGAGGTGCTCCAGCCCCCTGATCATCCTCATGGCCCTCCTCTGGACTTGTTCCAACAGTTCCATGTCCTTTTTACGTTGAGGACACCAGAACTGCACACAATACTCCAAGTGGAGTCTCACAAGAGCAGAGTAGAGGGTCTCACAAGAGCAGAGATCACCTTCCTCGACCTGCTGGTCGCACTCCTTTTGATGCAGATCAGGATACAGTTGACTTTCTGGGCTGCAAGTTCACATTACAGCTGGCTCATATTCATTTTCTCATCAACCAACACCGCCAAGTCCTTCTCCTCAGGGTTGTCCTGAATCTCTTCTCAGCTCAACCTGTAGCTATGCCCTGGATTGGCCTGACCCAGGTGCCCTTGGCTTTGTTGAAGTTCATAAGGTTGGTATTGGGCCACCTCTCGAGTGTGTCAGGGTCCCTCTGGATGGCATTCCTTCCCTCCAGTGTATCAACTGAACCACACAGATTAGTGTCATTTGTAAACTTGCTGAGGGTGCACTCAATCCCACTGTCCATGTCACTGACAAAGATATCAAACAGGATTGGTTCCAATATCAACCCCTGATGGACACCACTTGTTACCAGTCTCCAGCTGGACGTTGAGCCATTGACCACAACTCTTTGCACGCAGCCATCCAGCCAATTCTTTATTCACCATGTGATCCATCCATCAAACTGGTGTCTCCCCAATTTAGAGACAAAGATGTTGCATGGGACAGCGTCGAACACTTTGTACAAGTCCAAGTAGATGACATCAGCTGCTTTGCCCCTATCCATCATTTCTGTAGCCCCATCATAGAAGGCCATGTTGGCTGTTACCAACCGCCTAGTTGTTTTTAATGCTTTCTAGGAGAATCTGTCCTATAATCCTGCCAGGCACAGAGGTGAGACTGACTGGTCTGTAGTTTCCCGGGTCTTTCATTTTCCCCTTCTTGAAAATGGGGGCTGTATTTCCCTTTTCTAGTTGTCAAATAACATATTTCAACATATTATGAATCAATATTTCTAATTTTGCATCAGAACAATGGGAGACTGAATTTGCCTACAGCGATTGATGATCCACAGAGATCTTTCTTTATGCAGTGTATGTTTTTGCATTGTCTAAACACAGTGAGAAAACAGTCTAATGCGATTTCAGACCCCTTCCCCTTTCATTGTTAACCTATAGCTCTTTGTGTTTCAAAAGGAAGAACACTCAACAAGCAGCCAAACAGACAGAGCTGAACTGCCTGCAGACAAAAATACAAAAGATTGGATATGTAACTTTTTTGGTAGTATAATCATTCTGTCATGTATAATCGATGCACAAGCATAGTTTGGGCCTTTGAAAAAGGAAACGCAAAGCTTTACTGTATTTCTGTAAATCTCATCAGCTTCAAATTGAAGCGTTCCTTTCTGTCAGCAGCATAATGCTTAACCATGAAATTTCATGGCCCAAATAGGACTTTGAGGCCTTAATTATACTTTGAAAATAGATTGTTAGTAATGATTTTGTTATTCTGGGGGCATATGAGATACAAGAGCCTTAATATATCTGTAATCCCATAAGGGGTGTGGGAAGGAAGAAACTGAACAACAGGTTACCCCAAAATTCTATTTTCTTCAGATACAGACTGAAAACTTCTAGAGGTCTGAGAGTGGATGAGGCTAAAAGTGTTGGGGGGTGTGGCAAAGGGTACAAAATAGCTGGATGTGGAAGAAATTGGTTGGTATATTGTCCAGCCCTAAGGAATTAATTAGGCAATCTTCATGAGTGTGCTTCAAGTGGAGAAGCAGTGAAAGCCATGGAGAGTTGGTCATCTTGCTTAATTGTGAAGCTTGGAGGTCAGGGACATGACACACAGAGCTTACAAGAAGAGATACTTTGAAGTTCCTCCCTAACCAAAGTGAGCAGTCAGCTCAAAACAAATGAAGGTAATGGATTAAAATATTTTATATAAAAATATTGGTTTCTCTGCCTGACAAGATTGTTTACAGCTCATAATGCCGTATATCAAATTACCTCAAGTATGTGGCTTCATTTCCCTCACAGGATATCAAGAAAGGTGGTCAGCTTTGTTTTTACAGAATGGGAATTATGGCAGAAAGAGACCAGAAGACATGCCCACAGTCAAACAGGTAGTCTGTGGCAGAGATGGGTAAGGTTCAGAGTCCTATCTTTTTTAATGACACAACTGCAAGATCACATTTGTTTTGCCAAATGAAAATCATGTTTCACAGTGAAGAGTCTGAGTTTCAGAGCCCAAATTGTGATCAAAAGCTTGGATGCCTGGTATCTAGGGCATTCAAAACATTATTTTAGTGTGATTCATTTCAAAGGAAGAGGCTAGTCACCACACTTGGGTCAATATTTTAATTTTTTTTTACAACATGTGCCCAGAATTGGTCAGGACACCTTCGTGGTACCATTACCTTCAAAGAGATACAAGCCCTCCGAGAAAATGGTAACAATCGATATGCATGCTTGTGACCTGGTTATAAGACCTTCAAGAAGTCATAAGGCCTAGGAGCTCATTGACCCCTTATTGCTTGCTGTGCTTGTTTGCTCCTCTTATGCTTGCTCCTGCTTCTTACTGGTCCAGTTACAGCATGTATGCAGCCGTAATTTCAGCGCTGATGAGTTTTTAGGCTCAACAGAGTAAGAAGGAAGTTCCATCAGTGCAGCCACTACAGGATTATCCAGAAGAGGGAGTGCATAGCATACAGACATGTAACTCACTATTTTGCTATACTACATCCTCATTGAAGAGCAAGGAGGCTGTGCAAATGTCCAGACTAATTTTAGACTCCGCTACATGCCAAGTGCTGCACAGTGTCCAGTGAAATCTCTACTATACAGCTCATCCAACAATATATCACTCATCTTTGCTGTGTGTTTGAGATTTTTCTTTGATGTTTTTTAAAAAACTAAAGAATAAGAAAAAAAAGCTTTTTGGTAAGGTTGTTTTACATATCAACTTGCTAGTCAAAATTACTTTCTCAAGTAAATTTGTCTCTGTCATGGTTTAAGCTGTTTAAGCATGTTTTAAGCATGGTTTCCAAGTCCCATACAATTGTTCTTGCTCCCTGAATTGATAAGTAACTTTTAAAAAATGTTGCAGAATGCAAATTCATTGCTCAGACTTATTCAAGAGTGAAGATTATAAATTCACTTTCTGTGAACAGTGGAGTTTTTCCAAGTAGAACTTCCACTTCTGTTTATCTTGTTTTGTAACAACAGACCGAAATAGTACCTAGACAGTGCTGTAGACGCCCTTGAAAATTAAAAATGAGGTCAACCACAAGAACAAAGCCACAGGCAATCGCCATGTACAGTAATAACCAGTCAGACCAGATTATGGAAAGGAAGCAAGAAACAGGCGGGCATATTACAAGAAATTTATAAAGTAAACAATTCTGATAATGCTTTCGTGTTTTGCTTGATTTCTACATTGACACATGCCCTCTTCCTCCCCCTCAACACATGCTGCTCAATTTTCTGCTGAATTACATTCTTTTTATCCTGGACTAGATCTCTGACCTTGGTTTGACTTTCTTTAATTCTGCTTATGCCCTTCTCTCTGGTTAAGAAAGTACACCACCAGACTTAATTTTGAAAGAAGGATTGAAAGGCCATGTTAACTTCTTTTTTCACACTCCCAATAATCGTGAAAATAGCAATAACAGGATTCTTTAAATGATTATTACCTGGTTTTATGCGCCTTCCTTACCTAACCTTGTTCTCTTTTTTTTTTTTTTTTTATGTCATTTACAGATTATCAGGAGCTAGTATTCTGTTGACTTTTGTTATTCATTAAAAATTAAGTTCAAGGTCAATGTAGCCACAACTGATAAACACATGTTGTTGTTATGGTTTTGAAAATAAATAACCATAGTATTGTAGTCAGTAAGATTTTGAAAGGAAAATGAAAAAGACTTCCTGTCTTGTGCTCCATTATTAAGCAACTCTATATAAGTGGGTTAAAAAGAAACTGCTGTAATTTAAATTATCAGCACAATATTCTGCTCAATCTTGCCCAACTTGCACATTCTTTCTAGAGATGAACCCAAATAGCAAGTTCAAGTAATAACCTTTACTTACATTCAGCAGGGTAAATAACTGAGAAAGTAATAGGTATTAAACTTCAATTGATTAACATTGTTTCAGTTCTGTTATCAATCCCTGAAAAATTTAAGGCCGGGGTCCAGATCAGATTCACCTGGTCTCTGACTACACGACAGCAGAATAAGCCTGAGGAAGGCACAGACTGACGGGCTGTGCAGCAACAAAGCAGAGGTGTCTCTTGTAATGGTTCTCACTGCAGAAAGCCTTTTTTCTTTATGAGACTGGGAGAAGAGGCAGAAATGGCTTCTCCTTTCACCTAGTTCTAGTGCACTGGGCAGTTTGCTAATCTGCACGTAGGCAGACCGGCATTGCAGTTTCCAGACGAGTGGCAGAGGGGAAGGGAGGCGCCTGCTGACTGAGAACCTCAAGGTCTTTTGACTCCCAGGGGCTGCACAGGGCAATGACAGCATAAAGGCTGGTGCTGAGCACACAGGTGAGTTCTAAGCAATAAGTGACAAAGCACCAAGCAAGTGTTATTTAACCGCTCAGGCTCTGCTATCTGACACAAAAACTAGCAGAGTATCTATAGAGATCTGGAGAGCAGGAGACAAACTGACACTCTGTCCATCTGTCTTTTCCCTTTTAAGAGGCGTAAGTCAGAGTACTGAAAGAAGAGACCTTCCAAGACACTTAGGGGAGAGGCAGTAGATTTTGCTTGCTGATGCAAAGTAATTCTGAGTTGCTCCCATGAAAGTCGAAAGGTTTTTCAGCATAAGGATGACTGGGCACACACAACAAATGGCACCACAATGCTTGGCAAAAATATTAGCTTTTGTTTAGTAGTGTCCAAAGAACTAACAAACCACCTAATTATTTGCATTCAAACATAACAGTAAAGTCACCTACAATAGCACTCAGAATATTAGATTTGGCAACTGACTCAACCTTTCACTGCAGTTGCCATGAATGAGATGGAAATTCAAAGGCTTGCCTCCAACAAAGGCTGTAAAAAAAATAATTCTCCTCTGTTTATATGTATCAGTTGCCTGATTTAATGTTCATACAAAATTTGGTCCATGAAGACAGACCTTTTTATAGTTTTCTTCTCCTTAGATATCAGTATGAAAACACTCTCATTTATTCTATCCAGTTACGGGTGAGTTCTCTTCATTTTATATGGATGAACTGCAATTAGTTCAGCAAAAGATCAGTGTTGCCACATCCAGGATGGGAGAACCTAGATTTCTTTACAGTCATCCCTATGTCTATGTGTTAATGTTTTTAAGAGCTGTTACAATTACACAGAAATAAAATGCACTATTAATTTGTGTGTGATTATGTATTTCATCTTCTATTTTGAACAAAATGGGTGTGAAAAGCAACATGCTAGAGAAGTTACTCCTGACATTTGGAGGAGGGAGTAGACTAATTAAATGTACAAACCCTTAGCCATATGAGTAATTCTTTCCCCTGAAAATTATTTTATTGACGTCAGGTGACGCTCCGTGTGTGAGGCAGGATTATTTACGTGACCAAGGGCTTGCAGGATTAGGTCCAGACATTATTTCAAAAAGAGTCCTCATAGTTCTCTGAGATTATCTTAATTATTCTGCCCTTTGTAAAGTTCCTCCTCAAATGAAATTCCCTCTGATAAATTCAATTTCTTCTCTAGATTTCCTATTACCTTTCTACTGGTTTTTAGTTGTTTTCTTGCAGTCATAGCAATTGGAAGAGTGATCTAATATTTAATTCAGCAGTATAAGGTAATGCTGTTGCAAGAATTTACACTAACCTCCTGATATGTCTGGGTTTAGTTCATCATTATGAAGGAGCAGAATTTATATAGTGGTACTCACTGAATTCAAACAATGCCAATATATCGCTATTTCCTTTTTACTGCTTGAAATAAGATTCCAGGACTAAATTATTACACCATAAATGCAGAAATACGGCCTATACAAAGCTTTAAGGTTTTTAATATATAAATGACAAAAAACTAAAGTCTTCTTTTCTTGTATAATTTCAATCTTATTATGTCTTTATAGTAAAAAAAGATGGCCTGTGTTGTAACAACACTTTATATATCTCGGCAATGTATCATCAAAATAAAGTCACATATCATGTTCATCCTTTTTCTATTGACTTTTTAGCTTTGTTCCAATCTTACATTATTTTCTTAGGAGTATCACTACCACAATCTTAATAATGTATATGATTTTTATTATGCAGAATGGAAAACAACAGTTTTTTTACTTTAGAAACTATCTCTTTGACACTTGTGATAGTATTGGCCCTTAAGTGTATTAAATTATTCATCTACTAGAATACTGTAATAGAGTGAACTATATTGAATTGCTTACACTGTGGCACCTTGAATCCTTTCTCTAAAGCAATAGAAGGGAAATAGGTATATTTTTGTGTTCCCATCTGGACCTGGACATGGGATCCATGGATGTGCATATGTTCATGTGCTTCTGCACTGCATTCTCAAGTGCACAACTTTTCCAGAAATGGGGCAGGTTATAGTTTTTGCCTCCTAGTCTGAGAACTCAGTTCCCCACTGCCAGGTAAACCTGATGATGGATGATGGAGGAAGAGAGCTCATGCTACTGTGAAAGAGTAGAAGTGTTCCCAGATTCAGTTTTAAAGCAGGGAAACAAGAATTTCTGCTCTGGTGGATCTTGCAGAATATACCTTACATGGCCTTAAAGCAGATAAAGCAGCAGAAAATGACCACTTACGGGCCGTTTTAAACTTGATACCAAAAAAAAGATACTGGCAACTCTTACTGGTTAAGCCATTATCTGACATTCATTATTCCCCAGGTTCACACAAAACCCAAGGCCTACTTCAGGTTAGACACAGCTCTTACTGCTTTCCAGAATAGCACTGATCATACTGATAAAATTTAGGCTTGCAACAGAGAAATTTACATCAATATATGGAATAGATTTGAACCCCAGTTTGCAGTTAGAAGTGATCTCAGTTATTATGCCATACCTAACACTTTTTCGAGATTTAATCTGTACGCACACACTGAGTTTCAGGAAAATTCTACTGTTGTGGAAGAAATAAACTGAAGAGGACTCAGACTCCAGATTTTTGGAGCATCCATTTTGAAGGGATTGCGTTTTTTCTCCAGTTTGGGCCAATTAATCATTTCTACCATGACCCAATAAAGCAGTAGATAATACACAATCTTAACAAAGCAAAGAAGGAATGAGCAACAAGGCATTTAATTGCATTTATTGAGAAATTTTTACCTAGAAGGAACTCAGCAGGCACAAACACGCATCAGTACTAAAATGAGCTTCTAAATTGTATATTTCCACCGTTGCAAGACTGGACCCTAGCCTCAGCACAAGCAGGAGGAAAACCATTCTCAGCTTAGAGCCCATTTTCATATCACCTGGATTCCCTGTGCAGTTTCAGGCTTACTTGTCCTTAAACTAGATGCCTATAGGGTAATTTTTTGCACTGCAGAAGTGACTTCTTAAATACCATTGGTATGTAGGAGTAAATAGAATCATAGAATCCTAGAAGAATTAGGGTTGGAAAGGACCTTAAGATCATCTAATTCCAACACCCCTCCCCTGGGCAGGGACACCTCGCACTAAACCATGCCATCCAAGGCTATGTCCAACCCAGTCTTGAACACTGCCAGGGATGGAACATTCACAACTTCCCTGGGAAACCCATTCCAGTGCCTCACCAACCTTACACTAAAGAATTTCTTCCTCATATCCAATCTAAACTTCCCCTGTTTAAGTTTGAACCCACAACCCCTTGTCCTATCACTACAGTCCCAAATGAAGAATCCCTCCCCAGCATCCGTATAGGCCCCCCTCAGATACTGGAAGGCTGCTATGAGGTACCCAGGCAGCCTTCCCCTCTCCAGGATGAACTGGCCTAACTTTTTCAGCCTATCTTCATATGGGAGGTGCTGTTCATCCTCATGGCCCTCCTTTGGACTTGTTCCAACAGTTCCATGTCCTGTTTATGTTCAGGACACCAGAACTACACACAGTACTCCACTTGAGGTCTCACAAGAGCAGAGTAGAGGGGCAGGATCACCTCCCTCAACATGCTGGCCACTCTCCTTTTGATACAGCCCAGGATATGGTTGGCTTTCTTGGCTGTGAGCACACACTGCCAGCTCATGTTCATTTTCTCATCAACCAACACCCCCAAATCCTTCTGCACAGGGCTGCTCTGAATCTCTTCTCTGCCCAGCCTGCAGCTGTGCCTGGGATTGCTCCAACCCAGGTGTAGGACCTTGCACTTGGCATGGTTAAACTTCATCAGATTGTCATCAGCCCACCTCACAAGCGTGTCAAGGTCGCTCTGGTTGGCACTCCTTCCCTCCAGCGTATCAACAGACCCACCCAGCTTGGTGTCATTGGCAAACTTGCTGAGGGCACACACAATCCCGCTGTCCATGTCAGCAACAAAGATGTTGAACAAGACCGATCCCAACACCCATCCCTGAGGGACGCCACTTGTTGCTGGCCTCCAGCTGGACATTGAGCCATTGAGCACAACTCTGTGTGTGGCCATCCAGCCAGTTCTTTA
>JANRGW010013703.1:2852-19393 GCA_024733675.1 Psilopsiagon aymara
TCATGTTCATTTTTCCATCGACCAACACCCCCAAGTCCTTCTCTGCAGTGCTGCTCTGAATCTCTTCTCTGCCCAACGTGTAGCTGTGCCTCAGATTGCTCCAACCCAGGTGTAGGACCTTGCACTTGGCATGGTCAACTTAATTCTTTAGAGTTTAAGGCCAGAAGAGATCATGGTGACCACTTCAAATACTTTCCATAGTTCACAGACTTTTATCCTTCCAAGTCATCACTTCTAGCTGAATTGGGGTTTCAGAGTGAAGAAAAGCACATATATGTATGTTCTTCAATCCAGAAGACTAATTTGGTCATTTATGTTCACTCAGCCTTATTTCTAATTCACAGGAAGGTCCAGCATAGTACTAGAACAAAGTTGTAGTACTCCATGGGAAGCTCAAGGAGCAGCAGCAAGCCAAAGAGCTGTTCAACAGCTACCTAGCTTCACACATCTACCTCAGCCATTTGGACAGCATTGTTGCCTCTCTTGGGACTAGCCAAAACTACTGTAGCCGAGCTGGAGGATGCTATGTCTCACTGACATCAATGGGCATCCCCATTTTGTGGCAATGTCTAAAGAATAGGAATTCCTAGATTTGGAAGTATGTGAGCAAGGAGATCTTGGAAGCAGTTTTGAGAAAATCTCATAATTAATGGCTGCTCGTGATCTTTCTAAGTCTTCCCCCACAAAATTGGACATACCACCTGCACCATAATGTAACAGCAAGCAGCTTCCTTCAGGACCTCCGTACTAATATGAACAAGGAAAAGGGATGTGCACATGCTGTTTCTTCCAAGAGTAAGCATCACAAGAAGCCTGCGTTCACTGCTTGCCATCTAGCATAAAGGAAACTGAGGTTATCGGAGTCAATGAGAAGACACTGGCTGTATCTTTTAATACAGGTTACACCAGAACTCCTTTTAAAATAAAACTGGACAAAGCTCTAGTAGTACATATTCTCTGGAAAAACTGAATTAAAGTGGCTTACATATGTTGCTTGGTTCAGATGTGAGATGAGGCAAGGGAGGCCTTGAAGATGAGTCATAGTAAAGTCTTGGTGTAGTCTCAAGAGGTTTGGAGCAGTCTGTACAAAGATTTATTTCTGGTATATTTCAGCCACAACTTTTCTATTTAAACAGCATTTTTAATAACCCTGCAGATCTATAAATAATTTTGTGATGAGCAGAAGAAAAAAGAAATATTTAAACCTGCACTTGCTAATAAATTTAAATCTTTAGTTCTCTTTAATAACATGTCGTCTCAATACTTGCTTTGGGGAGGGAAAGAGAGCAAGTATGCGGATAAGCCAACATGAACTGCTTGTCATTAACAGGCATGGAAGAATATGGGACAAGATCTGATTTGATCAAAAAAAAAAAAATCACCTAACATAACATAATAGAATGAATTATAGTTACAACAAACTTGCTGAGCTGCTTCATACACTCGAGAAGCCAAGGGACTGATGAAAGAATCGGGCTCCAGTCACAAGGTTACCCATCCCAATTATGTTAATTCAGTCATCTACAGGATTTATATCAAAGAAACAGGGAAAAAATATTTACAATATGTTTCTTTATATTTATTAGAAAGCAGCAAAAGCACACAAAGATTTGTAACTCCAATTCCTCTTTTTACTATGTAGCTGACAAGAGAATTTGGTTCTTACTATTGAGACTCCAAAAGGGGATAATCTGCAACACTGGAAAAATTTATTTATTATTTTTTCTCCCCAGTTTTCAAGGAATTAAAAACTGCTGTAAGGGAGGATAAGAAGCAGCCACAATTGTAACCATTAACATAGGCTTCAAGAAGACATAGTAGGACTTCTGCACACAATTAGCTTCACAACCCAAGGGGCACAACAATACTCTGTTCTTTGCAGGACCCAGCTTCAAGCTCAACCTCCCATCTACTAAAGCTCAGAGGGTCTGATTTGTATGTGCTCTAGGTCTAGAAGGTTTACATCTCTTTACAATACTGCATCTGAAGAGCAGATGGCTTTGCATAGGCACTGGTGAGCTGCTACCTACAATACGGGTTTATAGAGGCATATACCACGTAACAGGATATGCTACACTTACTTGCCTTACTCTTAATAGTTTGTTTACTTTAAGAGCTCCTGAAACACTCCCTATAAGGGAGGGACTTTTTTTAGCATTGATCAACCCCATTCAGAAATAAGACAGCAGGAGGAAATAAAATCTAGCTCCTACAACGTTTTACTGGTGAGATCAGAACAGAAATATTGCTTCGTGATTCACACATGGCTAAGTGTTATGCAGAGATTAATTTTCCCACTTGTTGATGTCAGAGTCCCTGCAAATAACCATGCTTTTCATCAGAGAACCATTAAAATGAGCTAAAACTTATACAAATTTATAGCAAAGAATAGCAATAAGTTTCCTTTATTTTCAAACTAAAGAAAATTTAGGAGCTGGATCATGCTGCTTTTGCTCACTGATTTTTTTTTTTTTTTTTTTTCCCTTAATGAATATAGCAGTAGAGCACAGAAAACATTGAATTTTTTCATGAATCTGCTACTTGGAAAGTCTGCCATCTTACTTAGGCAAACCACCACAGCAGAAATTCATTTTGAATCACAGTTTGGATAGCTTAGTTCTTCATGTACCCATGTTTCCTAAAGTAATCGACTAAAATGTCATGGGAATAATACAGACATGCATATAGCATTCGTATAACAAATACTTAGATAGGAACCTCAAATTAAAAATGTGTCATTTTGTGCCCCTTAAAATTTCTCCGGCCTACATATTAATTTCATGTTGGTTATTCTAATGTAAGTATTTTTTTTTTTTTTTTTTTCACATGAAAACTGAATGACATACTTGGACTGTGTATAGTAAGAATGAAATTTAACATGAAAACAGTGCTGCCTCAGTCTCTCACTCATTTTTTTTCTGTAAATTAATCAAACATTCCTTAAATCACCTGAAAAACCCAAGAATCAACAAAAAATATTCCCATGAAATTACCATGAGACAAATTTTATTTGCCATAGGCCTCTGAATATCTGTCGGCAGAAAGAGGTTTTGTCTTCCAAGCTGACTTTTTTCCCCAGTAGGAATGCTTTGAGTGGCACCCCATGCACCAAAATAGCCACATGGTTAAGCTACATTCCAGAAACAGAGGGTTTGCCTGCTCTCTGCAGAAGGCAGATGATGATTTTGTATATAAATTTGATATAACCCAGACACATTTCCCTTCAACTGAGTTACTCATGTTTCATTTCATGAAGAATTACAGCAATTCCCACTTCTGAATAAAGAGCTAAAGTTTGACATTTAACATTTTTTAATGGGGAAACAGGGTTTTATTTTCCAACTCCAATGATATCTCAGTACTTTCTTCTGAAACCCTTCCTTCGGGCATAGAACACCATTTACTAAAATCTCCATGTTTACTGTTTTTGGGAAAGAGGGCCAAAAAGACTAACTCTTTAGTTGCAAATATGGGCAAGAGCTTCGACTTCTCTGTAAAACCAGTAGTCAAATCTAGATCCAACTAAATCAGCAGAAACCTTTCCCCTGACTTAGTGAGGGCTAGGATTTCACCCTAAGACTTTAAAGCAAGTAAAATGAAAAAAGCAAAGCTTACTTCTATAGCAAGAGAAGAGAGCAATGAAAGAGGAAAATGGATTAATTTTTTTTAAGAGTTAAAAGGTCATTCGTCTTTACAAAAGCTAACCAAAGAAATGTCATTAGATGTAGGAGATATAAAAGGTCAAATAAATATCCTGAACATGGAGCTAAAATGTTACAGAAAGACCAAAGGAAGAGGAGAGGTACACTTCTTCCTTTGAGGATAAAATTATTAAAGGATAAAAATAATTTTTTTTGGAAAAAAAAAAAAAATCTCAACCAAAAAAGAAAAAAGGTGCATATGGCAACATTTGAAGTAGTAAGCTTTCATTAGAAAAGAAATAATATCCTTTTATTAGTATCTAAGGGGCAAGCAGTAATGAGAAGCTATAGTGATCACACTATCTAGAACACTATTTAACTTAGGTTTTGAAACTTTAAATTTCTTAGAAATCATATTCCAGCAGAAAAAAAGAACATTCCATAATGGAAAGATATCTGTTATATTTGGTCTAAATGAACATATCCGATAAACTTATGAACAGCAAATGCAAAGAAGAAACACGTCCAAAAAGAAAAAAAAAGAAACCACAGGAAGAGAAATGTTAAATTATCAATGGGTCAGTATACCAAAGAAGGCATTAGATCATATTGATCCTTTGACTCAGGGTTAGATAACTTCTTTCAAAGTCATCCTTGACATGAAGGCATTTTTATGGAATTTTCTTTTAAAATTCCATCTTTTTGGAGCTGTAAATGAAATACCTGTTGAGTGCAAAAGGTCAAACCAAAGCAAGAGAGGCACTGGGTCCATCGCTTCAGTAGCCTTCTTGGGCTTTATTCCTCTCTCTCCTTTTATTTCTTCTTATTACTGGGGTTTTAAGAAATATTTTCATTATAATTATACTTTATATTTTTTCAGTTATTAAACTGTTCTTGTCAACAATTTCTTGGGGAAATTTTAGTTACTTATTCTTTTGTATTTACTAGGTTTTCGTTGCTACAAATTGTCTCCAGTTTTCGATCCTTTATGATAAAATATATGCATTGCACTGTTTATCTCATTATTTGAGTAACTGTCAGTGTTCTCATTCTTTCCCTTTCTTGATTCTGACAAGAATCTGAACAACGAGTTGATTATCATAATGCCAAACACACTATTTTTAGAAAATCATATGTTCTGGTGAATTCATAACATATTCTGTGTATTTCCTAATTTGATTATACGAATTCAGCTGTGATACAATCCAAAACCAGGATGCACTTTCTCCTCATTTACTGCCCTGTTTTAAAAGTACGACCTTTCTCTTCTGACTTGAAAAATATCAGCTGCTCTTCAACAAGATAAGCATGAGTAAACTGAAAAATGACATATTTCTACATTCCATCACAGACTATATGCACCTGTTTCCACATGCTAAGTAATCCACACTGCTATATAGTAAGTGTGTTGTAAGGTATATCTGAAGAACAAAATGCAGCTGTTTCTCTGAATCTTGAGATGTCAAAAAATCTCATGTAGAGGAGTTAAGCTTCAGCAGCAGCACTGTATGCACAAGACAATTAAGCAAAGAAATAGGAAGTAAACTACCCAACATTGCTGTCTCATGATTAGGGCAGACACAGTTTCTATAAGCCAGTCTTAAGTGTCCTTATCTTCCTGTTTCTCCACTTGTAATGCACAGGGCTGGACAGAGATGTGTCACAGTCTGTCAAAGGTGCAGAATTAAAGACAGGAGGAAAGATGATAAGGGAGCCTCACGTAAAACACACATCAAGGTGTGGGCAGAGTAACTGTGGGGTAGGACAAAATAGGAATTTACAGTCTGTTCATAGTTCTTCAGTAAACACTCAGCCTTTGGTATACACAAGGTAGCTCAGCCAGCCCTCCTCCACTGATGGTAAGACTCTGAGTTATTTCTTTTTCACTGCAAGACACGTGCATGCAAGCAGTTCCTGGAAAATTGCTGATAGGCTACAGACATACACCTTATTATTCAGGAATAACTAGTTGTTTGTCCATAACCCCCTAAGGGCCAGAAGGATGGGACCCAGCAGCGGGGCATATGCAGAAAGCAGTTCCCTTTTGCCAGATCCTGTTACACAAGCAGTGTGCGCAACGTTGTCACACACCTTTGAAACTGCAGTAGCTACTCACGGCACCCTCCAGTTAGTTTCATGAACCTTTGAGGTTATGAACTCCAGCCTGCTCCAACTGCTACTACACCATTGAAGACACTTAGTTCCAGGAGCTAGGCCTCAGAAATACACCATGCTGGACTGTAATGAAATCCAAGAGAAAACACAAATCAAAATCAATTTCCTATTTAAAGTTTTCCAGGTACGATCCTGTTTCTGCAGCTATTTTGGACTATTGTGTGAGAGCCCTACCATCAACTACTTTCCCACTTGTCTACAGATATGACTACACTATCTCAACACAAGTAAATAGAGGAGCCTTATTTGCACCGCCTACTTTGTAGACTAAAACATTTCTGCATCATATTTCTGGCTCTCCTGAACAGTGAAAAGCCATCCCTGTATCTATTAACAGGTCTTATAGTCAAATCATCTAAGATCTACAATGGTGATCAGTGCCGTATATACTTCAATCAGGCCTATCACATAATTCTCTTGTCACATAACTCTGTTGTTTCTTTCCCTTCATTTAACAAGGCTAAACTTGTCACAGCTGGAAAAGTCTAATCACCCCTGCATGTCCAAAAGGAGCAGTGCACACAACTAAAATATTTTCTGAATTCAGTGGTAGTGTCTTTAGTTGGTCCTTTCCCAAGCTGCTTTATTTTGGAAAACTTCTGCAAAAATTGTTAGAGTAGTTATGCTAGAGAAAGCCCTGTGTTAAAATAAAAAACAAAACAACAGCAACAAAAAAAAAGGCTCTCTCTTATCCAAATAAATCTATTAAAGTCAAAACACTTTTTCAGCCACCTTCTCTATCCAAACAAATATTTTACCATCTTTGGCAATTAAAACATCTACAGTACTCTCTGCTGGGGAGTAGCTGTCACCTCTAGCATATTGCTTTCCTAATCACCCGGAGTTAACACACTCGTCCTGTTTGTTTCTGGCTTCCCCACCTACTTCCATTCAGAATGATAATTTTCTTAAAAATTTGTTTTAGCCATGTTGTTACTCTCTCTTAATCCCATTATGGGGTCTGAATTCTCTACAGGTTAAAAGACAAAATTATTTACCTGTATTACACAGTTCTACAGAGGACTCAACTCAGCTATCATCTCTAACTAGCACCAAAACTTTGAGTGACCTGTTCACCCGTACTTCCATCTCTTTCCAGCTTTTCCCATTTCATCAACTAGGCGATCTTCATAAAACATCTATGAGACACATTCATTCTCTTTCTTCTTACCCCACCACAAAATTCCCATCTGTTGTAAAGCCTATTAAAAGCTTGACAATAAATAGGGCATTAAAATACCAGAAGTTCTACTTTGCATTTTGATCAATATCTTCTCACTGATTTGTTTTTGCTCCTTCTCCTTCTGCATTCGTCACTTGTCCTATACTAATGTTGCAACTCTTTTTTGTAGCACACTTTTATGTTTGATTTTTTTTGTAGAACACTAAGCACAAAGACTTTGGTCCACAGCTTGTGTCTAATTACTACAGTAATGCTACTTCTAATATCAAATTGAGCTAAACTATAAATTATACAAAATTGGTATTTTCATAGGCTTATTAGCATGCTGAGATACATTCTGAGGCCACTGCACACATTTGCATTTCCTACCAAGACCACTGTTTGATATCTACTTTACATACACAGCTAAAGCTACTGGTAGGACCTGTAATTCTTTCCCAAAGGAAAATAAATATGCTCTCTCCACTGCTGCTGCGGTTTCTGATCAGAATGACCCTTAGTTGAAGTACAATAAGTCAATCAGAATGAGACCAAATTTTAATTTTTCAGTTGAAATTTTTCAATTACTTCAGATTGTACACTATATACCTTACAACTCTTGTTGGAAAAACAAAATCCAAACCAACCCTAGTTGTGCATACATAGAAGGCACACAGGGTCATTCCTACCTCATTTCCCTACACTATGGATGCCACATTTCTCTCTGAAAATCTGGAAACAAGGCTTAGCCTCCCTGGAACAGCAGAACTTAATCCAGTACACCAATAATCTCACAGAAATTTATTTTCCACTTTCTACTGATTATTTCTGTAACAGGTGATATTCCTACGTATTTAAATTTAAGAATCTCTGAAAATTTTTTAAATGGATAAGTTTGTAACATTCTTTCTACAACTTTTCCAGTGTACCGCCTGCATGCATTTTAGCACCAGATTATTCAGATTATTCAGAAATACACTCTGAATCAGAGGGACTACCTTACAAACAATAAAATAAGTAACACCCCCCCCCCCCAACCGAAACAAATCCAAAAGAAAAAAACCACAAAACCCCTGCATTTACTAGAAGTTATTTGGGTTTTGGGTGGTTTGGTTTTTGTTTGGGTTCATTCTGAGTTTTTGTTGGTTGTCTTCTTTCTTTTATGAATATAAGTTAATAAGCAATAATTTACTGAAACAAAGAAGGAAACAAGGAAGGAGGAATTATGAAAATTAACACTCTAATGAGTAATACCTTTGATTTTGAAATTATTCTACTAGAAAATCTCCAATTTCTGAAACCACTACTTATCCAGCAAAAATGCTGTCAAGTCAAACTGAGAGAACATTTAAAGAAAATTAGAAAGATCAAACTGAAACTCAAATTTAGAAATAACCACTAAATAACTACAATGATCCCCGAGTTTGAAACCATGAATAAAATGTTTATGGTCTTGAGCATTAAACCTGCGTAAATCCTGCTATTTTTAGCAACAGACAAGTTTGAGTTGTTATTCTCTAAAATTACATTATCAAAGGGCTAAGTAATAGCTAAAAATGGCCTCTAACAGAACGTTATACTAGATGAGATAAAGCAAGGATTAAAAACTAGTAGCTTCCTTGGTATAAGCAAGATACATGTGGCGCCATGTATTATATCGAAGTAAATATTAGTCCAAACTTCAAGAGCCTTTTTTTATTTTGCTGATATAAAGCAATACAGCTCCATTGACTTTAGTTGTACTGATTTACAGGTATTGAGGATCTGAATCATAAAATCTTCATGCCAAAAGAATTGGCTTTTGACATCAGCTGGGCAGTAGTTTCTACAGCATCCATAAATTTAACACCCAGTAAAGACCCGATGAAATTCTGAAAGTATCATCAGATATTATTGCTACGTATTGGCTACAAAATATTAACTAGTATCCTAGATACAGCACTAAATGAAACAGTTGTTAGTATTTTAAATCCCGGTCAAGACAGCTTTGTACAGCAGATAACAACTAATAAGAATCATTTTACATAATGACTTTTTATCAAATAAAGTATAATGCACTGTCAACAAGATAATTACAGCAAATTTTGTCTTTCTGAAGAGCTGCAGCAAAAGTCCTGTAAACCACCAAGACTCTGAGGCCGAGTTAGGAAATGGCCCAGAATCTGGTTCTCCATACAGGTTAAAATTCATAATCAATCAGAGGATGCTTAGTTCATATATTTTGCAGTTATAACCAACATGGTCACCTCTTTGCTGGAATAATTTCTGATTAATCTCTCTTCTGTGACTCAGAATAGGATTTAATAAAACCAAAATAAAAAAAATGAAGCTGTACTTCAAATAGCAATATTTCACTAGATATGTCTTCATCTTGAAATTTCTTTCAAGTGCAGCCTAAAGCCTAAGTTTACAGCTTGAAGACTCGGATTCTGCCACTCATGAAAGAAGTGCCTGGATAGCCATATAATCAATCTTGAGAGTTTCTTTAACAGGGTAGCCCCTTGCTGTTTTGCTGTTATTGGGGGAAGGGGAGGGGGAAGCTTTTAAAGTACTCATAACTTTAGAATTCATCACCTCCAGATTTACTCATCTGAAAAATGAGACCCACAATTTTGGACAGAAAAAGAAATAGACTCAAAATAATGAATTCTGTCCAGAGAAGGTGAACCATCACAAGAAGAGTTAATTTTGCATTATCTCATATGCCAATCTATGATAACCATCAGCAGATGGTGAATATTGGATCCTTTGGCCCCAGCAGAGGAAGTGTTTTAAAGAGGAAGTTTTTGGAGGACCAGTACTCCAGCAGCATCCCTGAATTTCATTTTAACAACCCAATTAATCAAAAATCTTGTAGGTTTTAAAGCTGAAAAGCATCTTAATGATACAGAATGACTTCTGAAAGAAGAAAATTAAGTTTCTGCTATAACCTGTTAATTTAAACTTTCACCTTTGCCATCTTTTTGAAAGAACTATAAGTAAGTATCCAAACATGACCTGCTTTGCCCCCTCAGATACTTTACAGTATCTGCAAATCCTCCACTCTCAGGTCTTCATACTACATGAGGGTTTTTTTTCAAATATTTTCAATAACACAACAGCCAGAACAGGACTCTGTAGTTGATACAATATAAAACAGGCTTCCTGACTGAGTGACGCAGGTGGAATTCTGTCACAGAAGTGCCGTTAACAGCTGAAAAGACTCTATATTATGGTCATCTCTAAGAGTTCAGACTAGTTTAGCCCAATTTAAATGAGGCAACAGCAGCATAAAACCTGACAGATTCTGAAAAACAGTCCTCCCTCTTAGCAGAAGCTGGATGCCAACTGCTGAATAGGAGCCCAGAAAGTGGCTGTACTTAGTCCTTTGCACTGGCAGCCATGGACAAAGCACTAAGAGAAAGTCATGACTGCTCCTGGCACTGGTTCTGAAGGGAGCCCGGAATCAAATCAGTTGTAAAGCAACTTGGAAGTAACAAGTCAACTATGAGCTCCATCAACGTGTGACATCCTAAATGAGAGAAGAAATTTTGCTGCCAGCTTCTGTGGGCATTAAGGAAGAAGCAGAGAATTCACCTGAAAGCCACTGGAAAGCCCCGATTTCTGGAAACGTGGGCCTAGCACTACTCTACCGCTCAGTGTTCTTGTTTTTTTCTGGGAGAGCAGGCTAAGGAAATCAGGGCCTGCAATTACATGATGCACACATGCTAACCCCGTACCTATGACCTTCTCAGCCTTTTACTTTGAAAGCCTATACAGGATAGAAGCAGAGAAGAACTCTTGCTTCCCACACCTACCCCAAGTGAGCATATGGACTAAAATAATTAGAGCATTTCACAGTATGTCACAAGCAAGGAAATCCAGGCTACTGCCCAAAATTGTAATTGCAGTTATAGCTACTGCTGACAGTGCATGCCATGGTTGTCTCCAATATTTATGCTTACTTATGTGGTCACCTGGCTTCTAGAGACTTTTACAGAGCTACACAACATTTTGCACAATACTAATAATGCTTGTAAATGTAGAGGATTACAGAGTGAAAAGATCACAGAGGATGTTAACTCAGATGACCACATGTTTCCTTCTGACCTCAAAAATCTGCTGATCTAAAATTTGATGAGTAAAGGAACTTCTGATACTGTTAAAAATATCAAAATGATGATTATCGAGAAGAAAATGTAACAGTACTAATTTTCTTTAGAAGAAATACCTTGAATATGAGAAATAGTCTTCTAAGAACTAGATGACAGTTCTGCCCTTCTCAGGGAAGTTTGAGAATAGTTTTTAGAACATTTGCATGAATACATGTATAAATAGGTGTACGTCTATGTGATTGAAGAATTTGTTAGCTTAAACTCCATTCTGCCAGGTTATTCACAGGAGATTGGTCCAGGGCTCTAGTCCTTAGCCCTAACATCCCCAAAGTTTGTGGAAATAACTAGAGAAAACTTTTTTCATGTAAATAATCCAAGATAATGTCTTCAGTCGTATGATTCTGTATAGCTATGTCTCTTTTGTGTTATTGCCTATATTCTCCTGTACATCTACAAAGAAAGTCTGAGCCTCTGCAGGAAGGGAGAGAATTAAAAGTAAACAAACCACCAAAACAGTCATATATGTAAGGAAATGTGGCTGTAAGATGAAGCCACAGCTCTTAAAAAGTTATTCTTTGATAATTTTATTGGTTAAATATTTATGAAGAATGTCTGCTTCAGGGGGAGAAACACTTATCTACCTCTCAGATGTGGCTGTCTTCTTGAAGGATATTCATTCATAAAAGGGAGCTTAATGGCACAATTCTAATTCAGTGAAAATACCCATTTAAAAAAAAAAAAAAAAAAAGAGGAAGAGGAAATTATAATTCAATGGGTACAGGGTGGTGGAGAAATAACAAAATAAACAGTCACATTTTTAAGTGACATCCAAAGTTACGCTACTTCAAAATTATACGGTCAATAACACACTGGGTGGTTTTACTCTTAAAGAAACAAAAGTCTACTCACTACCCACAAAACAAATAAAGCTCTAGTTCTGCAATCTATTTAATTTACATAATTTCAAACTTAAAACATTTGTAAACAAATGCAACTTCCCTATTTGAGCTGTACATTTTTTTCAGTTAAGCCCCTAACGTAACTAATGAGCGGCACTACTTAATTGCTCAAAGGTGCTTTCAGGCATATTTGAATCATATTACCTGTAAGCAAGGAAGCATGCTAAAATACTTTGCAGTTTGTAGAGTAGGAGATGTCAATCAGGCTTAACTTACTTAAAGCTCTTTGAAGATATGGGGCACAAAAATGAAAGAGGCAAGTGAAAGACTTTTTGTTTGATAAAAAAGAGCTGTTACAGCTGTGATTGATTGTTTTTCCACAATACAGCTATGGTTTAGACATAACTCCCATGGTCACCAAGTGATGAATATGAGAAAAAAAGAAAAATCTTGATGCTCACTGGCAGCTGGTACCTTTTGCTGAAAGTTTTTCTCAAACTATTCATATTCCATATTTCCAAGATACTTTTGCTCTTAAATGGCATAAATTTAGCAGAATTGATATAGGAATTGCAGTTGAAAGCTTATACGTACAGCTTGCTGAAAGTCCTGCACTATGATAAGACTTACAATATTTGAACCACTTACATCAAAGCTATAGACTATAAATAAATAAACACAACTAAATAAAAATAAATATTTTAAAAAATCTTTACATCTATGTGGATGAAGTTATTAATCTCATATAGAAACAACAGCTCTTGCTACATGTGGACTTCTGATAGGATCCTCAAATACAACCACAGCAACATGCAAAAATATGGACTGCCATCAGTAGATCAGAATTGTAGCTCTTCCAATTCATACACTGTTGTTTATAACAGTCAGTTTGAGTTGCTGCAGTGAAAGGTGCATGAAACTTTATAATAGGCTTAGGTAAGATAATCTTATTCCTTTAACTTACTGCTGATGCTTCAGAGAGAGATACAGGAAAATTAGTATTGGCTGACTTGGAAATCGTTGTATAGAATCTTTCTCATGGGCAGGACTTGCAAGAAACTTGCCGGATTATGCATACCTCAGTAATAATGGCTTTAGCATCTTTCATTGCATAAAATTTGCAGCTCGGCTAAGTGAATATGAAAAGATCCTGCTACCACAACTTCAACAGCTAAAAAACTAATGACAGTAACTAGAAAACATTCTCTTTATCCAGGTCCTAACATACTCTCAGCTTCACATCTCTTCCTTTCTGGTTTCTTTTATCTGACTTGTCATCTCTAAACCCTTATGTGTGTTGAGATATATACCACTCAATGCACAAGGCAAGGCAACACTACTATGCAGCAAATCCCTTCACTCTACCAGGAGAAAACTCAGTCCTTTCTTGCCAGTGCTCGATGGGGTTTTTTTACCCTCCCACAATGACTTCTGTGGTCATAGAGTTGGTTGATTATATAAATTACAATAAAATATACATACCCAGGGGAAACCAGAAATCATCAGTAACTGATGCACAGCTGAAAAAAGAGCTGAATTTGTCCCCACAAGCACTATTTGTTCATTCACTCACTTAATATTTCATATCACATCTGACTGTTTGAGTAAATAAAGTGACATTTTGATTATGGAACATATTAGAGACTGACAGTAGTTTTATTGATCTATCAAAACATTTGAAGGATTGATTACGACAGATTCAAAGTAGTTCATTTCAACAGAGGTGAGGGCACCAGGCTGCTATAGTCCACGGCAAGCAGCCAAGCACAAAGCCTGAATAATCTCAATTAGAAATAAGGCTCATAAGTAAAGAAACCTTTATAATTTAAGGAGACATTACACAATGTTTTTTTATGACAGTGATGCAGCTCTCTTTTCATAGGGCCCTAGAATATTCTTCCTCCATACTCTGCCCTTAGCAGTTCCAAAGGAAAAAATGAAAATCCTCTAGAATGCAATAATACATGTCCAGTAATAAAAGTAAACTAATCTCATTACAAACAGGTGCATAACAATAATTATTCACTTCGGGTTGGTTTCACCAGTTATCCTTTCTCTCCACCTCCTGAATGTAACCAATGCACAGCACTCCCCTACCCCTCAACTGCCAGTCCAAAAAATGAGCTTCAGATTTCACAGTAAAATGACAGCTATTTTCCTTCCAAATTATGCTGCTGTTCATGACTAGTAATTCAAAGCCTTCTAAGGTTCCCTAAAGACACAAGAAGAGTGTGAGGCAGAAACAACACACACATCTTCAGCAGTGCAATTTTACCACTGTGATGCCTTCAAATTGTAGTCTCACCATTATCAGACCCCTTAGCATAATTACCTGCAGAGCTAAGGTTGGGAGAGAGTACAGAACAAAATGTAACAAGGAGCAAAATGCTTTGAGAGATGTCACAGCCTTTGTGTAGCACAGAGATGAAGTTTTGTAAGAACTGAAAGGGAAGGTTAAAAATAAAAGAAAGGCTCAAGACAGAGACCTCTTATGAGCTGTATTAAGTAGCATCTCAGGATAGGAAAAATGGCATGAGACACGAGGAGCATGAAACAAACCCCAAAACAGAACCAAAAATACAGTGCTCATGTCGCATTCTTCTACAAATACCTGCATCACAGAAGGGGATCTTGAGCTTTAGTGCAAGTTTTGTGTCCTATCCAAAACCAGGACACACGTTTTAACTTACTTCCTGGAGACAATGGTAAAGGAGCTCCCTCTTGTAAAAAGAAATAAAAATTTAAACAAACAAAACTGTTGCAAGAACATAACTGTTGCATGGACTATGCTCTACAGCAGGGAAAATAGTGGAAAAGTGAGAGCGTAAAAGAGATTAACTAATACCTTTTCCTGCTGTGACCTCCACTCTTCCTACGAATGGGACACATGAACACAAAGGACCCTCCAAGTTGTAGTCCCTAGCTCTATCTCCTGTTCCTAGAAAAACCACTTGGTTTTGTCATCCCTTTCAGAAGGCCAAAAATAAACATTAATCTACACACAGCTTGGTTTACAGGTCCTATTTATTTTGTCTCCCTTTTCCTTATATTTATGGCAACACTGTAGGACCTTCACGTATGGACCTTATTCCAAAATCTAGTTCTGACCTTCTATAAGGAGTTTCAGAGCTTTTGAGTGATTTTAGTTGTGAACCAAAACAAAAAAGGAGAAAACATGAATACAATACTTTGGGGCTGTGGGAAGGTGTGGTGGGAAGAGGAGGGGAAAGGTAGATGGAGGATTTCTATGAGCTGAAAATAGTTTTCAAGTGAGACTAAAACTCTGAATACAGTCAAAGATACACTCCATTGTATTCTGAAGGGGAATGATCATTTTAAATGTGAAGACAAGATTATCATTAAGTTATGACATGAAAATGTGTCCTCCAGAAATATTTAAAGCTGAGAAAACCAGCATATTATGAAGTTACTTTGTTCTGTGTCCCCTCCTGATCCTAAAGTAAGCAAGGTAAACATCCCCCCTTAGTGTCCCACTACATTTATTTCTAAGGAGAAGAGCCATTCCCACAAAGAAAGCTCTACTTATTGAGACCCTCCATTTGCAAAATTTACACTTCAGCCCAGTATTCAAACTCAGTTTAAAAAATACAACTTACTTTAACAGGCTACATTTCTTTTTGGAAAAACAGAAGTAGCTTTATCCAGTACCAGAGGAAAGAAAAGACCATTATAAAGAAGAAATGAAAAAAACACAGTATTCCTATTCCAAGCATAAAGAGCTGAAAAGGGAGGCAAAGAGGAAGGCAGTCTTAGGTTTCCTAAGGATTTGATTTATTTTTCTCTAGCTTCCTACAGTTAACTAGCAAGTGGGGTCATTCATTTTTATTATCATTGCTTTATTTGAACTATTTAAAAAAGCAGAAGACAAAGCTGACAATACTTGATGCCATACTCCTTCTCAGCTGAGAAAGATCTTTTTGCCAGAAATTGTCAGGAATTTGGCTGGGTTTGGTCCTTTTTTCAGCACATGATGCTTAAGCAGATCATTTTATGCTGTAATGAAAAGTTTTAAATACGCACACAAGATTCATTACCAATATTTGAGCTAGTTAGCACCAGATGTTTCCAACTCTTAGGAAAGGTAAAGAAGGTAACAGGACGGCACATAAAGCAACTGAATGGAACATGTGAATTAGCTTCATTGCACCAAATGCTTTAGAGTAGAATACATGGGCTTACCATTGGGATAATTTGCTCTTGGACTTCTGTATCACACTCACAGAGAAACAAGTGTCAGGAAGAATGCTTTTCAATGAGAGTGACCACGTAAATCATAGAATCATAGAATAGTTAGGGTTGGAAAGGTCCTTAAGATCATCCAGTTCCAACCCCTCTGCCATGGCCAGGGACACCTCACACTAAACCATGCCACGCAAGGCTATGTCCAACCTGGCTGTCGTGGTTTAAGCCATAAATCAGCCACGCAGTTTGTTCACTCACTTTCCCCTTTTTTGTTCCCTCTGCTCCTGGAAGGATGGGAAGGAGAATCCAAAGAATGCAACTCCCACAGGTTGAGATAAGAACAGTTTAATAACTAAGGTATAACACA
>JANRGW010013704.1:0-16593 GCA_024733675.1 Psilopsiagon aymara
AAAGAAAAGAAAAGAAAAGAAAAGAAAAGAAAAGAAAAGAAAAGAAAAGAAAAGAAAAGAAAAGAAAAGAAAAGAGATAAAAAATCCCCCACGAACCTACATAAACAAGCAGTGTTCTCCTAGATGGAATAATATAACCCCCTAAATACCGCTAATTAACTCTTCCCATAAAGGAAAACTGATATGCAGTTAGTTACACATTATCTCTATAGCTCCCTGTACCCATCTAAAAGAGTACAGAATGCTGATTTTCCCTTGATCCTCATACTTGCACAATCATTCCCTGTGGATTGCCACCTTTGCTCCTAGATAAATGACTATGACAAACATCATAAGTACTAGTGATATAGATTCTCATAAAAGCATCCCCTTCATTACTCTGCTCATAAAGGACTGATAACATTTTCTAACATGTTAGTCAATGCAGCTTTCACACAATCCCAGCTCATGGGATGTCCCTCATATTCCTATAAGAGTGGGTCCACAGCTTATTAACATCTCACTAACCAGATATTTTCCTGATAGACTTTCCCTTAAGTTCATTTTATTGTTCTTTTTTAGATACTTGTGAATCACTTTGCTTTCATTTTATAGCCTAATGACTTCTAAGAATGTGCAGGCTATTACCAGCTTACGTGGCCTTGCCAATCAGAACAAACTTCAGCCTTTTTATTTCATTATAACATAGCAGTGTCTGATAGATTTACTACCACAGGTACTTGTACTCTAGCAAGACTAAATACCTTGTTTATCACAGTGTTCAAAGAGATACCATATTTTATGATCCCTTGGGATTCCCTTACTACCACCCCTTCAACATATTGAGACCACTCTAAGCAGGTTTTCCATGTTACATTTTAACAGCTACTTGCATGGGAGTTTTCAAGTACCTCAAATATGTTGTCTTTCACATAGCACAGGGGGTTTCTTTTCTCCTCTAGAAAACACCACCCAGGACATGAAAAATGACAGAATAAACATAGACTTGTTGAACTGTGCCACCTGAGAGCTTGCCATGAATACAAGACAGTTCAGTGAATGCAGGAGGAGTAGTGGATGCTGTTTATTTTAACAAAGCCTGTGACATGGTCTCTCACAGTGTCATTAGAGCAAACGGGTTGAGAAGGATTATATGACCCTCTGGCCAGACTGCCAGGCCCCGCACTGCAGAATGTGACCAGCGGTACTGGGTCTAACTGAGGAGTTGGTTACCCGGTCTGTCCCTTAGGGGTAATGATGAGGAAAACACTGACTAGCAGTACTTGTACACCTGCATCTGAAGGAAATCTGCACTGTTTGGAGGAGTCTGCAGATCAGGAACTGGGGATAAAGAGAACCTCTCGACAGCAGGAGCAGCTCTCTGGCAACACCCAGGGACCCCAGTGGCACCAGGGAGCAAAGTCGATGCTCATGGACATCAGCAGGCATCAGCTGAACCACAGGAAATTTTGACTTAATATAATAGGGATAAAAAATTTCATTGTGAGGGTGAGAACCAAAACTCAAGATGAGACTGGACAAGATGATGAGTAACCTGCTCTTACTTGACCTGCTTTTCCAACCTTAGTATTCTTTGAGTCCATCAGATTCCAGTTAACTCTAATCAATTAATCTTGGTATTTTTATTTCTGGTGAAAAATATTTCCAGTACTTTATTCTTTTAGTTCTGCAACTGAATGGGGCTTTTTCCTCCAGAAAATCACCTAGAACAAAAATTCTGTCAGTAAACAGTTCTAATCACAGCTATATCTTGCTAATTTGGCAGCTAACACAAATAGGATTTAGAATCTCTGGAGAGAAAAAAGGAGCTGGATCAGCATTCAAATGTCCCAGTCAAGAACAGTTACATTCTGGGATTGGAACCTGTTTTCCTCTATATATTGGACTAGTAGAAGATTACAATCTTAGGAAAAAACGATTTTTTAAAGCAAACTTCTCATGAATGCATTAAGGTCTTTAAATTATTATGGCAGGACTTCAAATAGTTGACTCAGTACAGAAATTGAGACAACTGAAAGCAGAGCAATTTTCAAGGGGATTTTTTAGAATAAGAGGTCTCTAAGTGCTTCCAGATGAGCATCACTGAAATTGTAAAATATACCATCTCTCATTTTTCAAAGCTGTGAAATGCCAGAAGAGGAACATGGAATGAAGGGACTCTTTATTAGGGACTGCAGTGATAGGACAAGGGGTAACAGGTTCAAATTTAAACAGGAGAACTTTAGATTGGATATGAGGAAGATACTGTAAGGGTGGTGAGGTACTGGAATGGGTTGCCCAGGGAAGTTGTGAACGATCCACCCCTGGCAGTGTTCAAGGCCAGGTTGGACATAGGCTTGGGTGGCATAGGTTAGTGTGAGGTGTCCCTGCCCATGTCAGGGGGGTTAGAACTAGATGATCTTAAGGTCCTTTCCAACCCTACGTATTCTATGATTCTATGTCTTGGGCCTGTTCATAGATTATAAGCAAGAAATGTAAGTGAAAGATGTTTCAAAATATTTGACCCTTTGAATCTCTGAAAGAGAACTATGACACCTACTTTCTGGGGACAGAAGGAAATCAAAGCTGTCATTCATTCTTTTTTCTTGACAAATAGAAATGACAAAAAGTTCATTCAGGTTGCAATAAGAAGAGAAAATGTTGTCCTGATTAAAAATAATTTTCCATTTTAACCAATATCCTTACTCTTAGACATGAAGAAGAAATTCTTTACTGTAAGGGTGGTGAGGCACTGGAAGCACTGGGGCTGCCCAGGGAAGTTGTGAATGCTCCATCGCTGGTGGTGTTCAAGGTCGGGTTGGACAGAGCCTTGGGTGGCATGGTTTAGTGTGAGGTGTCACCGCCCATAGCAGGGGGGTTGGAACTAGATGATCTTAGGTTTCTTTCCATCCCTAACTATTCTATGACTCTATGATTTCTAGTGCTGGCCAGTCAAGATACCTCACAGGAAGATACAATAAACCATTATATTAAAAGCGTGTGTTTGCTGTAGGCATCACTTCTTTTTAATTATTTTTTTTCTGAAACCCAATATGGTTATTATTTAAAATTATCTTTGAGAAAGGTGTCAAATGTCTTTCTGAATCACCTTAAATTTCACTCTTTCTGACCTTGAATTCTGTCATTCCTTTGTGTTTCAAGTAAAAAAAAAATAATTTTGTTTATCTGTTTTGAATTTATTCTTTTTGGTGGTACTGGATATGTTGTTAAATCTTGATTTAGGAGGCATGTTATAGAAGTTTCCAATCTATCTTCTGTATAAATAATCTCAACCTTTCAGGCTCCTCTTATAAAAAACTTTATAGTCTGAATCAGCCCCACCACTTCCTTCAAGTCCTCTCACACTACCGAGAGTAATAATATGGATTGAAGATATATTGCTTACAACATGGCTGTCTATCAGATGTGGAAACGCTACAGATTTATATTATAGCATTATGCATTCTTGTACTGATCTGCTTGTCTTTTTTTATGCATCATGCCATTTTGTCTGACGGCAGCCACACTGTAACAAACAGCCTGCATTGGGCTTTCCGTAATTGACTGAATACGGCTTTCAAGATTCCCAAGGTATCAAATCACCCTCCTCCCCCCAAAAAAATACCCTTTTAAATACTATTCCTGTGTACACTTGCCATTTAACCCTTCATGTTTCTGAATCCTACATGCATAGTCTAATTTAATTTTAACTAGAACCTGCAGATTTTGGTTTTCTTTCATAAAGCTTCTAAGTAATTCTGTACACCTACATTTGATATGTATGTCAGGAGCAATAAAAGATGCACACATTTATGGGAAAAGAGTTCCTGATTACCACTGATAATCATAAAGGCTAGAAGACAATACCAGATGACCTCTCTGTTATGAAGTCAATTTTTATGCAGAAAGCTTATGAAAATATTCTCATTAATAATTTAGATCACAAAATTAAAAATCTGACCCAACTGTTAGAAGCTGTCTTGCTTGACTTACAATTGCAATTATCCACAAGAAGTGCAATTATGTTCACAATTAAGTTGTACTTCCCATTTCATCCACTCTGCTTTGTATTATGGAAAAGATATTTGCTACTTTCCAATTCATGTAGTTAATATCAGGCACAGGGAAACATAGTGTAAATTCTACAGTCTGGAAACCAATATTTTGAAAATCTTTACCTACTGACTACTATAGAATTAGGAGCAGAATCAAACACTGTAAGAGCTTAACTGGAGTTTAAATGGTCCTTTTTCCCTCTTTTTGAGTTTCTAGAAAATGATGTAATTCTAACCTTTTTTTCATGGCACAATAAAATAAGGAAAAATGACCTCTGTATTTTCTATGTTAACATCCAGGAGCAGATATTTCCAACTCTTCTTTTACAATTTTCACATTTAGACAAGTTATTTCTGGGAGGTCCAGAATTGGGGAAGATAATCCTGGAACTGAAATACCCTGACAAAACAGTTCAACTAGCTCACATGAAAGTGTTTTCACTTGGAAGCAATAGATATTGAATAGCTTATTAGAAGTTTTAAGTCAAAAAGCAGTTCTAGCCTGAGCTGCTGGTCTGACATCATTCTGCATTTAATCACATCATACTGGCATAAGGCCAGTGCAAGCCAACCTATCTGTGTACAACATTCCATTAGGAGGTATACAAATTTCCTTAATTTTGTTATGTATTTGTTTACTCATTATAAAATTAAGTATACTGTTTGTTTTGCTTTCGGGAGGATTTTCAGGACTAATTTTCACATAGGACCTTTGAATAAAAGTCATTTTGTGTGAGTTTTGAAGGAAATACCTCTAGTCTATGTTTCATACTATGACTGATTCTTGCTTATATGGAATAAGGTAATGAGTTATATCCATACAGGTCAGAAAAATATCCATTTTGGGTTTGGTTTGGTTTTTTGGTTGATTTTTAGGTGTTGGAGTTTTTTTCACAAAACACTATGACGTAATCTGAAAAACATTGTGCAACGCACAACATATGTGAATTCGTTAAGAAATAGATGAGCTGCAGCCTTTCTGTTGTTGTTACTGGGAGAGAAGGAACAGCTCAAATGATTAATTTTCCAGCCATGCCATCCTATGAAACACAATCAATATAAATGCTAAGAACCACTCTAAAATACTCCCCTGACAAACTGATGCACCTTAACCCTACCTTCCAGAGGATAGCTTTGGGGTGACTAGCTAGTGAACTAAGAAATAATTAAAACCAGGACTAATTTGTCGGTACTGAATAACCCAACTGAATAGAATGTATTATAATTATCAAAATAACAAACTGAAGAGAATGCATGATCTAGATTCTCAACAGCCCATTAAAGGCAGCAAATGACTACTCCAAAAAGATTTATTCCTACCTCCTAACCTCTCCAACTTTTGTTCACATTACTAAGAGAAGCTGAGCAGCACCAATCTGAATCTATCTCTTCCTAGAACAGTCCAGCAACAGGGTATGATGCTGCAAAGATCTAAAAAATAGTCAGAACAGGACACTTTTAGAGAAAGCAAGAATCCAAATCAAGGTGTCTACTGATTTTTTCTAGCCATATCATAGCCTCATTTGCGTTACAAATGTCATCCTTTAATTTCAAAACCTTGCACTTTTTTACAAAGTTACAACATACTATTGTCTGTATTACACAAACAGGTGAGCACCACTGAACGCAAACCAAATATTTCTTAGGAATTATACTGATTAGATAGAAACTAAAAAATTAGATCCCCATTTTCCTTTGTTTTACTTCTTCACAAATATCCACGACTATTTACAGTAGACATTATAAATCTGTCATATGAAGTATAAATTTCTCTGTAATGGCCGTACAACATAAAAAGAAGGTAAGCCAGCCTCCTGAATTTACATATAACTAATACTGAAATACACATAACATTTCCTGACTGTTTTAACCTTCTATTTAATGCAAGAATACTCAGACTCATACCACTGCAAAAATCCATTAATCTTTTTTATCACTCTTATCAAAATAACAGGAAATCCTCTGAAAGTAAAAATGCTACATCATGCACCAGCACCTCATGTATGGTAATAGATAAGAATTTTAGAACAGATGTGCATCACAGCCATTCTGTATTTTAAAGGAAGATCTGGGAAGTGAAAGAGTCCAAATGGCATTTAGAAAATAAATATGGTAGTTAGAAAGTCAGTGAGCTAAGACCTGTGCTTTTAATTTATGGGTATGATTTATAATCTTGCCTTCCCAAACCTATTTGTCTGTTTTATCTACTCATTGCATTCAGCCTTAAAATGACTGCAAACTGGCAAAGGCACTGAAAATACGTTTTTTTTTGTCTTTACTATTATCCCACAGGGTGTCAAGACAGGGCTTGTCTATAGGTTATGTTTCCAAGATACTGCTGCTACTATAATAAACAATAATAGCCACCACAACAGCTAGGAAAAATAACACTCCAGTTGCCACTGAAGTGTTAGCTGATGTCAAAACACCACTTGTTGTTTTTACTAGCATGAAAATGAGTAGACATGCAGCCAAAGAGAAACTTGACTGATTATATATATATTTTGCTTTGTAACACTTTCAGGGAATGGTACAAGCACTTCCTCTGGGTATAAAACATTGTCATAATTTTCAATGAAGGGAAATAATTTTCTAGTACAAAATTGTCAGTTTTCGTCTCTCCTCCAGCAAGAAGCACAAAAATAGTGCACAAGCATAAAGAAATGGGAGACAATGGTGCTACCTTCCTATCCATTACTCTACAGACCTCAAAGAGAACCAAAAAGGGCTGCTACAATGACAGCCAACCTGATTTGATGAACACCCACCCAAATTAGTCTGCCTAAACTGCTCTGGTCCAGATGAAAGAGGAGAACATATTGCCGAATGCACTGTTCCCATAATTTATAAAAATAGGGTTTATAAATATAGCATGACCAGCAGATTGAAGGAGATGATCCTGCCCCTCTGCTCTTGTGAGACCTCACTTGGCGTACTGTGTACAGTTGTGGTGTCTTCTACGTAAAAAGGACATGGAACTGTTGGAACAAGTGCAGAGGAGGGACACAAGGGTGATCAGGGGACTGGAGCACCTCCCGTATGAAGACAGCCTGGGAAACTTGGGGCTGTTCAGCCTCCAGAAGAGAAGGCTGCGTGATGACCTCATAGCAGCTTTCTAGTATCTGAAGGGGGCCTATAGGGATGCTGTGGAGGGACTCTTTATTAGGGACTGTAGTGATAGGACAAGGAGTAACAGGTTCAAACTTAAACAGGGAAAGTTTAGATTGGATATGAGGAGGAAGTTGTTTACTGTAAGGATAGTGAGGCACTGGAATGGGTTGCCCAAGAAAGTTGTGAACGCTCCATCCCTGGCAGTGTTCAAGGACAGGATGAACAGTCTTAGGTGACATGGTTTAGTGTGCGGTGTCACTGCCCATGTCAGGGGGGTTGAAACTAGATGATCAAAGGTCCTTTCCAACCCTAACTATTCTATGATGCTATTATTTATAAAGCTGTGAATTTCAGAGCCTAGTGCAATCTCTGTTGCTGCATGTTTTCTTCTGCTTTGTCTTGATTTGTACCTCTTCTTTACATTTTAGTTGGGCTTTCTGCCAGCTTAAACAATACTGAAAGAGAAGCTCGAGTTAAGCACCAAGTATTTTTTAGCTTTGTGTGGCAAACTGTACTGTAGCCAGAATACTTTAAACATGGGAAGATGGAAATATTATTTAAAAACAAATAAACATTCAGCCAGGTGGAAATAATCCTTTCATGCCCTGAAAAAGAAAATTACTCCAATTTTGGGACACCTAATTCTCTGATTCTGAACTTCTGCATGAATAACTTGCAACATTAACAAATATGTTAATTTCAATTTCCAGGAGATAATTTTCCAAATAGATATGCTTTTATTGTAGTACTATCTCCCCTGCAGTGATGCACCTGCAATGAATTGCCACGTGGAAGTGGGGACAAGAGGAGAAACAACTGAAAAATAGGCACAGAGTGGTGGCTACGAAATGGAAACCTATTGGCATCTTCAATCTCTATTCTCTAAAAGTGCAAAAGCAAAGAAGCGTAATCTACCAGAATTGCCAAAAAATATCCCAGCTGATTTCATACATAGATATATACATATATATATATATATCTCAGACTTGGCAGAGAGAATACATTTGTGCTTGTGTAGGCAAACATCCATCAGATATATCACCTGCTCTAGAATAAACACTTTTATAATAATAACTGGAACATATTTTGAGAACAGTTACTTTTCTTTGTAGAAGTGGAAATCAATACTCAGAAAGCTGTTAGAATTCAACCCACTGAATTCAGCCTGTAGACTTACAACATTTCAAGGGGCCAGTGGAAGGTGTCCCTGCTCATGGCAGGTTTGGAACTAGATGATTTTTTTAAGGTCCCTTCCAGCCCAAACCATTCCACAATTCTATGATTCCATGACTGAATCCAAAGTAGAAAATAGAGCTAAAACACACTTCGTTGCAGACTTTGGCTGTGTCTGCTGAAAATTTGGTGAAAGAGCAGGACAGAGATACAATCTGAATGTTGTCTCTACCGCAGCACTTGGGTGTGAGACTTAATGCTAAATATTTTAGCATGTTCAAACTAGATAGATTAAACATAGCAAGAGCTGAAGAAACTATGTATTTAAACTAAGCTTTCTCAAGGACTTCCCATGGGTAACATGTTTCCCAGAAAGTGGACTTTTCAGTTTTTTACTGCAGATGACCTTTGTTATGCCGCTGCTCAGTTCACAGTGAGTGGCCTTTGGAGGCACTGTACAGAGCAATCTGTTACAAACCTCCTGGAAACCTACTCTGGAAAAGAGGAAACTGAAAATCTGGAAGCCTCCCCCTATGAGTTTCAGAGGAAACTCAGTCAACAAATGGAGCAAACCTCTTCAGCAGGGCCAAGAGTTCACCCTGATAGGGTTAGACATTCTTAGCCACTTGAACTTTTACAATTTGTGCAAGTATTAGTACAAACAAAGTACTTGGGCTAAAATATTGCAACTTCCATAATCAAGAATATTTTTCAGACACTGTCTCTACTGGAGTTACTCTATTAACAATAAAATCATCTCAGTTTGTTCAGGGAAATAGTTCAAAACTGAAAGATGACCGAGTTCTCCAGAAGGCATATTTTATTCAGCCACAGCTGTAGCATACAATTAAAAAATGTACTGAATGAATAACCTATTTCTTCAGGCATTCTGGTATGTCACAAATAGTGATATTAAACAGCTACAAGGATCTTAACAGAACCAACTGTTCCATTTTTCCTAAAGCATCCAATGAATATGGTAACCTAGATAAACTGCAAAATATATCAAGAAACAGCTAAAGAACTCTATGGATAAAAAAACTCTACCTGTAAATAAGTCCAACACCAGGTATACATATCATTAAAATTTCAGATGAGGAATTAACTAGCAACAGTGTAATACAAAAATGTTATCAAGGTGTCATCTTGTGACCTATATAAGTTTACTGCAAAAGCAGCTAGCAAAAAGAATTTCAGTCCTGTCTAAAGTTCTGGCTGTTCAGCATTCTGCCTTTCTTACTGAATCTGCTTTGGGTGTTGTCCCTGTAACTCCTAAAATAAGTCTGTTATTTTTGAGAAATGAAATGTTGCTAGTATTGGGAAAACAGATGTGTGACTATTGATAAGGTATTTGTGGCCTTTTGTAACACAAATAAACATTTTAGTGACAGAGCAGAGACAACACTTTCACCAAATGAGATAGTTTTGAGAAGGTACTGGACACATGAAAGTTTAGTTTCATGTGGAGGTATCATCTTCCAATATTGCCTTGCTAGGATAACTGTGTACCACACCTTCTATTACAAATGGTATTTACTTATTAGATGATGCAATTTATTAAGAAGACTTCATGAAGCCCCTTCCCTAAGCAATGTTCAATTTCAGAATGAAAAGTAAGCATACTTAGTCTTGATAAACATTTCTTAAAAATGTGACCATTTACATTACTTATGTAACATAAGCTAAAGTATCTGTATTTGCTGATGAAAAAGCATTAACAAAGCAAAGCTACATTTTAAAATATTTGTGTGCATGTGTGCACATACTCATACATTATCCTCTCTATAAAAATATATAAATATATACACATCCAGGAAAACCTGGAAAAAATATTTACAAAATATGCTATACACCTGTAAGCTAAAACAAGGCAAGGAACCAACAAATTTTACTTTGTATATAAAACCAAAAGACTAGCAATTAACAACAACTATTTGTTAATATCAAATACAATTTTCTGTTTAGAAGGCATTATAGATAAGTGAAAATTCTATGTATAAAGTCATCAAAAGTTACATGCATATCAGTTCCAGTGACCCATAACTTTAAAAAAAAGTCTCTCTGATGATTCATTTTCTTCTAGGCAGGATATAAAAGGCATCACTTCTTCCATTATAAGCAGGAGTGATGCAACAACTTTCTTCATTCAATTACTTAGAAACTGGAATTTCTCAATAAACCTCAGATCACAACCTGAAATCTGGATCCATATAGCATAACACATTTATTCAAATATACCTTGCAGTCTAAATGAAGCTCTTACACTTTAAGAACAAGAAATATTACTAAATTACACAGTTAAGAAAAGCAGCTAAGTCAAATGTGTGACCTATTATGGAACCAACTCAATTCTACCAACACATTCATGGCCAATTAATACAATTTTCAAAACAAAGATTTCAGAAGGGATTATTGGTTTGTTCTGTGGTGCTTTAGCACTTGCAGAAAATTACACTCTTCAGCTGATTCCCCTTTTTGGCAGCTGCTCTACTGACCAGATGCTTTAGCAATCCTTTTTTTCTTTAGAGGTGAAGGGAACAAAATGCCTCTATGAGGAAGGCAAGAGGGTTCACTTCTTTAATTTTCTAGCAGTTGAGATGACTAGGAGGATAAAAAGGTGAAGAATAGGAAGTGGATCTGCTTCTTGACATTGTAAGAGCACCTCTCTTTACTAGAAAACAGCTCTTTCCATTGATTTTTAATAGCCCTCTGATTAAGCCTTTCTAACAAAGAGCCCAAGATATCCATAGTATGGATGAAAAGTGGAAAAGGACCAGGCATCGATCACAAGCAAATTAACTAGTAGGGAAAATGTTTGGATGAGAGAAGTAGTGGGTGAAAATAAATGAAACACATTTGAGGTGGGAGAACATGACCACTTTCTTTCAGGAGGATAGGAGTTACAGTTATGCTCTTACTGAGAAAACAAATTCAGGTAAACCTTAAACAAGGTGATATTATTTTTGAGATCAGATATCTTTTTCTGATTACTTGTAGGTAACATTATAAAGATGCTTTATCCTCATTCTATGCTTTACAGAATCTTGAAAGACTGACAAAAGTTAAAAAGAAGGAAGGTTGAGGAGTATTAAAGCAACAATGAAAAAGCTGAAGGAAAATAAAATGTATCCAAGATAATGGAAGACTGAGATGCTGTATCTTCTCCTTACCAGTAGCTGGCAAAAATATGAAAATTTTAGTATCAATCTTCATGTCATCAGCCACTTCTAAATTGGCTGGTAAGTAGAGACTGATACTTCCTGTCCAGTTTTCTACTAAAAAATCAAGTTACATTTTACAAGGTGGAGCATTAAAATAATTCTTATAGCCTTTTAGGAGAATATTACAGGGAAATAAAAGAAGGGAGTTACAACTTAAAAACTGATGCTGTGATATAACTTCAAATATATTATAAAAAGATACTGTCAACCTTCATTTTGTAATTATAAGGAACTCATAATGTATTAAAAGCTCTTCTCTGAGAAGAAACCACTTGATCACCTATCAATACACATCAAATTCCATTCACGTGCAGAAATCAGTAACACCTTTACTGTAGCGTATCTACTGCAAAGGCCTCAGGCCTGTGTCAAATGCACCAGGGAAGGGAACATACTGACTGCAGGTAGACAAACTACAACTGTTAACTAACCTCTAGGAGAAGTTCCCGCCTTTAGCTTTCAGCTATTTGTTTCTCTTAATCCTTCCTTTATTCCATTTATCACTTCTGTCCCTGTAAAACTTAGAACTATACCTTAATAAACAGTATTCTCTATGGATTTAAAAAAAAAAATAAGAATTGTACTTTTTTAAGCAAACCACTTCTCTATCTTTTATTCTATAAACTACATTAACTGACCTCTGACAGTGCCTTCATAAGGACTTCATCTCCAACCTCAGTATTAACTCTTCTCTGTTTGATTTCCAAATTCTCAACTTTCCTTAAAGACATTCAAACTTAAAAAAGTGGACACAAAAGTTGTACATGCTATTGTAGCATCAAGTCTCATCAATTTTCTTCTGATAGTCAAAATGACCTCTTCACATCCTTTTGTACATTAAATTGAAACATAAATCATCTCAGCTATACTGACTAAGGTGCTTTTTTTGCTAGGATTAGCAGGTAACTTTCAAAGTCAATGTTTTCTAGGATATTACTCCTCATTACATAGATTGTCCAGCATTTAGCTTAATTAAACCACACTTTATTTAGATCAGATTCAGTTGTTCAAGTGATCTAAGTCACTCTTTAGGAGTGACTCATTACCATTCTACCAATACCTTGCAGTAGTCCTGCTTTATTTTTTTCATAAGCAAGATTATATATACTTCAGTATCACTGATGATAACGATCCAAAGGTTGA
The DNA here is from genome assembly GCA_024733675.1 of Psilopsiagon aymara. Lineage (NCBI taxonomy): Eukaryota > Metazoa > Chordata > Aves > Psittaciformes > Psittacidae > Psilopsiagon > Psilopsiagon aymara. The sequence goes on from JANRGW010013704.1 coordinate 12,683, forward strand.
GTTGAAACCCAGTTAAAATTCACTGAAAGCTCTTCAGTGTGACGTTTTACTACTGGTGACTGCTTTTTTTCAGCTACAATTGCTGAATTAACTTATCTTTCACATGTGCTTTATTAAGTGCTCTCCATTGTTGATCTCTTCAATCCTGAGAGAAGCAATGTAATACTTTGCCCCAAATCCTTTAAAATGGCTTATAACAACTACAGCTGCTTCCGAGAAAGGTGTAAGCAACCATAAAAATTAATTATGCAGCAACCTGCTTCCACCCCAACACTCTCAGTGGTTAACTTATTGAAGAAGTTGATTGACACTCAGTAATGTAATTTTTCTCTGTGTGAAAAATAAAAATTTATCCTTTTTGAATTTTCTACAGTTCATTTTCACTATATCTCAGGTTGCAACTGCGTTTTCTTGCCAGCAGAGATTACACTCAAAGTTGGTAACTTCCAAATATCTCTGAGATATGGAGCGCTACAAAATTAATTTGTCTCTTTAGCCAGGTATCTGATATCTTAATTTTGCAGCACTGGTCCCTTAACGATCAAATGAGCCCACTCTCTAGCCTATTGTCAGGTTTTGCATATGGTCAGAATATTTTGTTATTTATCCATAGTTAACTAGTGACCCCTTAGACTTTCTCTTAGCTCTCCTGATTATTTGTGTTCACATACTGCTTGCTGCAATTTATGATACTTTTATTAGTCTCCATAGGGTTGGTTTCTCCATTTTCTCAAGACTATTTGGCTCCAATGAGCTTGTCATGCAGTCATTACAATCTCAGTCCAACCTTTTTTCTGCATGCTCTGTATATATGTACAAAACAATAACCATCAATTGTGTGCCCCAGCTGTGTAGAAATTAATTATGCATGTCTTTATTGTAATATATGCATGTATTACGCCTGAACTCATAGGCATTTCCTGACTTAAAGCTGTTAACTGTTCTCACCAAAAGGTGAGTTTTATTCCAAGTTTTTTAATTGGAGTAAAGCTAAATATTGTGAGTTAGCCTTCCACAGAGGAAACTTAAACCAGTAAAAATTACAAAGTGTGCTTTGTATCTTAAAATTACCAATATTGAAATTGTTACATAATTTAGTTAATAGACTGCTATTTACCTCTAATATTTGCATTCAGAATAGTTCAAATAATTCTGAGTTTATTTTACATGTCTGTGATGTGTTGACCCTGGCCATCAGCTAGCACCACACGGCTGCAAGCTCACCCTCTCTCTGCCAACAGGATGAGGGAGAGACTAGGAATAGAGCAAACAAGAAAACTTGTGAAGTGAAGGAGAAATGAAGGGAAAGAAAATCAGACAAAACAAAGAAAACAAAATCAACCACACAAGAACAAAACCACTAGGAATGCAAAGTTAATCACGAGTCTGGTAGCAATGGCTCAGCTGTCCAGGTCATGTCCCTCCCAGCTTCTTGTTCAAACTCAGCCTTATTCAACACAGGCAGGGGAGTCCAAATGGGAAAAAGAGCCTTGACATTGCAAGCACTGCTCAGCAAAAACAAAATACTGGTCTATTACTGAGACTGATTTAGTCACAAACCTGAAGCACAGCACCATAAGAGCTGCTATGCAGAAAATTAATGACATTCCAGCCAGACTTAGTACAATAAGACACTGTAAAACATAAGCAGAAATTATCAAAACTCCAGCTTCAGTGACATACTGTCATAATTTGCTGAAGTGATGGCTCTTGCCTGGTTTTGGCACTGGTCATCAGCCTAAATCATGTACTGCTTTTTGAAGATTCATTTAAGAAGGGACATGTACACTGCTCTACTCGGGAGACAAGAGAGAGCATTTTGTTTTCTACACAATCCTGATGACTCAAGGGCTGGGTACCAGTAAAGGATAGACAATACCTCTGCTTGTGCTCAGATCCATGCTTTGTCAAAACAGCTCTCTATTCCAAATTCCTTTACAAATCAAATAGCAGCATCCTGTGATCTTCTCAATAACCCAGCTGATTGCTCCAGGGGATTTTGAAAATTCATTTCACTACTTTGACAACAAAGTTTGACTGCCTTTGAATCTCCTTTCAAAGACAAAGTTATACAGGTCAAGCTATTGCCCTTTGAGTATTCTGTTTAGCTTTGACAATGATGGATACCTTTCATGACCATTTCCCAGATCACTTATGCCTACACTTCACAACTGTCCTTAATGATGAATGACAGTCATCAGCATGAATGACAATTTTCCACTCATCCTCAAAGAAATGGCATTATCATTGCATTTTCTTGCTATAATTTATCAGACTGAAATACTACAGAGTCTCTGATTACTAGATTCTTTATTATTGTAATAACTTGAACAAATACTAAGTTATATGTTCTGCAAATGGTGAAAGATATGAAGCTGTCAGGTACAGCATATTTTGTTTTCACTACTTTAGGAACTGTAAATCTTACTCTATAAGGAGAATGCAATGTGAAGAAAAACTGTTTTGATTTGAAATTGGTTTGGATATCCTAGCTGAGCCTTGAAGAAATACATAAATGATGGTTATAAAATTGAGGGACATACAAAACTGTATTTCAATGGAAGTCATCTTCTCACCACTCTGGGTTGTTGGGGTTTTTTTGCTATATAGTTACAACTTCATTGATTCAACAGGGATTGAAACAGTGCAGCAAAAGAGACCCTCTGAAAAAAGTCACTAAGTCTTTGTACTTTGTCACAAAAACTCTCAGGCCACAATTATTGGCACTGATTACTCATTACCAGAAGACTCAACCGAATTTATCTTGATGACCAACACAAGCTTGGTTCAAAATTATTATTTCCGTTACTGTAACAATGAAGGTCCTCAGTCACAGACCAGAACCCCTCTATAACTGTGTTCTATCAAAACAAATTAAAAAGGACTGCACATGAAGTCGTGGACATTCCTGAAAGTGTTCAAAGCCAGGCTGGACAGGTTGCTTGGAGCAACCTGATCTAGTGGAAGGAGTCCCTGCCCATGGCAGGGCATTGGAGGTCTTCAAGGTCCCTTCTAACCCAAACTGTTCTATGATTCTAGGATATAGAATAAAATGTTTTGACATCTAACAGAAGTATAACCTAGATACCAAACAGATAGGAACATCATCAAATTCATCAAATAGAAAGGAACACGGTAAGCATAGGAGCATGAGAATTGCAGGACAAAGAAGAAAATATTGATCAGCTTGGTGGGTGCTGGTTTTAGAGAATTTGAGTCTTGCATTTTGCAAGGTATCACCTTAGTGATTTATATAAGAAGCTTCCTAAGGTTTCAGAAATATGAATGAGGGCCTCCTCCCAGGCTTGCAGGGCAGGAAAATAGAAAGCATGAAGGAACTTATTTCAAACCAAACAAGTATGGAAGGGAACCTGAAATATCATGCCACTTGAAAGGACAAATGATCTTCTACTCTGCGGGGCAACAGCTTTTACTTTTTTTTTTTTTTTTTTTTTTTGCACATAGATGGAGATGAATACACTTTTCTAATTGCTTCCAGATTTTATAGCTGTGGTATACCTCAGCAATATTTATCCATTGTCAACATGAGTCAAAGAGGGTAATTTTATTCAGAGTCTAGTAGGAAACAATACATTAATGCTGATACCTTGAGATAATGCTTGTGTTCACATTTATACATGGCAGAAGGGTGGGAAGAGAACTCTAACATGATGCAAAGGTGAATTGCAGTTCACATAACTTACTCTCCTTGGCAGATCATTTTACACAGACAAAAAGAAAAAAAGGATTACTAGATGATGCCGGACAGTATTCTCAAACTGCTTGCACATTCCTCAAATTTGGGAACTTTGTGAATATTTTTCTTTGTATTTGTGATCTTTATAAACCTGGCTGCTTCAGAAGGTACCTAATTTTATACTTACAAGATGATTCCACACCATTTGTATGGT
>JANRGW010013705.1:0-22407 GCA_024733675.1 Psilopsiagon aymara
CAGTTCCATGTCCTTTTTATGTTGAGGACACCAGAACTGCACACAATACTCCAAGTGAGGTCTCACGAGAGCAGAGTTGAGGGGCAGGATCACCTCCCTTGACCTGCTGGTCACACTCCTTTTGATGCAGCCCAGGACACAGTTGGTTTCTGAGTTGCAAGCACACACTGAAGCTGGCTCATGTTCGTTTTTATATCGACCAGCACCCCAAAGTCCTTCTCTGCAGGGCTGCTCTCTTTCCATCTCTCTTTCTCCATCAGGTGCCCTTCAGCATTTCCTTGGTGACAACTGACTCAGAAAGATGTTCACTACAGGAAGACCACTTCTGCAGGCTGGCTGCCATGCTTGTCACTGCCCTCGGGCTCAGCTCCATTGCCTGCTCACCAGTACATCCACCAGCTTTTCACAGGCTGGGATCTCCACATTCCTCCTCAGCACTGGGTCCCAGGAATTTCGGAAGATCACTGTATGTGTGACTGTGCCTGAGAAGGAGCACAGTGGTGAGTACAGCCAGCTCCAGGAGCAGCTATCCCTGGGTAAGATGGTACAGTCTACCTGGGCTACAAGCACAGTAAAGGGTGCTCACCTTACTGGACTCTGAAGTCTCCCCTAAGTCCTGTCAGTGCACCTCCACCCATGCAAAGGGGTACCTATACTAAATGGTCTGTAAGGTCAAACCATTACAGATATCGGCAGCCTTGTCAGCACAATGAGAGAGCTTCAGCAGATGCTGCCCTTGAACATAAAAAGCTGAGGGCTTTTGAAGCTTGTATTATGGATGCTTTCTCTTCTTAAATTAAGAAACGAGAGGAGAGAAACTACTGTAGCAAAGAAAATGACTCAAATGTAATGTGAAGGCATCCAATTTAGACTCTCATTTTTCACTTAGATAAAAAAATGTTCTCATGAGAAACAGGACCATTGCATTTTCTGGATGTGGATGAGTTACTGAATGCCTGCACACTAATATCCAACAAAGCCTGGAGCTGAAGTAACTTGCCAATATATTGCACTGTTTCCCAAATCAAAAGAGTTCTTGTTGAAGTAGAGCATCAGTTGCAAGGCCCGACAGTCAATGGGCTGACTTGGAGAGGAAGCTCTTTGTAACAACCCACTAGAACAGTCCATGTGAAAAATGAGCTAAAAATACCCTTGAATTTTGTGAAAAAGAGAGTCTAATGAAACACAGTGAATTAAAAAAAAATTATGAGGACTTTTTTTTCCTCCCTTCTGGCAAAAGGAAGAAACTGCAGTCCAGAGTTACGCAGCTTAGTAACAGCACCCTAAATCCAAAGTTACACTACCTGCCTTCAAAACTGCAAACTGGTCTGGCTGAGAACAATCTTACTCTTGAGCACTGCTCATGAGCTGCCATTCACATAAATGAAAAAGGCCAAGAAGTGGGTGTAATATTCAAGCAGCATGTGCTGCACGTACACAGCAATGAAAGGGAACTCTAATTCTTAGCAGACTACAAGAACTATTCACATCTATAAAAATCCAGACTTGGGAAAAATGGAAGTGACATGCAACACAAATATTTCCTTACTATTTATTTCTAGTTTCTAATTACAACTGATTTTTGCACTTTTCCTATACTTTGACTTCCCTTTCCAACGGAGAAGGAAAAAAAGGAAGCACATAATTTATGCGTCTATTAAGTGTGGAGAAAGAGTGCAAAAGGCACAGCTGGCATCCACACAATTCGCAAAGTCAGAGACATGCCAAATAGCAAAGCATTGCATGATGGTTTCTACACAACCTCACAGAGGCCTTCTTTTAGTTAGCTATGCTGCATCTCATTTATGCATCTTTTAAACCCAGATTCCCAAACAAGCCTGGGCTCAAGAAAGCAGTAATAAATTTAAAACTTCATAGTGTTTTGAGATCCTGGTTTTGCCTTTACAGACCCTAAAATTGGTTGTGTCGCTACTACATTTTTTTAAGAAAGAAGGTATCAAGAGTATTGAAAACATGTGAAGAAGATTTCAAAGATCTTTTATTTCCCAAAGTTCACAGCAATCAATTCTTTTTTTAAGAAACTTTTTGAGGAGTTCCAAAAAAGATGAGAAAGTGGAACAAAACAGCGTTTTCCATGAAAATATAATGAGGTTGTCAGTGATCTGAGCAGTGTCAAAATTTCATGACTAACCTTATAAACTGCTTTCTCAATTGCTACTAAAAAAGGAGAGGTGAAGCTTTTTTTTATAAAAGGGTGATTTTCAGCAGTTTACTGCTGAAGCTCTGGATAAACACGTTATCACTGTACATGGCTCACAGCTTTCGGTAAATGAATTAATGTGGGGGTGCAACCAACATTTTATGACAGTTCTACGGCAAACATCAGAGTTAACTTGTGGGACTATTCAAATTGCTGGGAGAGAGATGGAAACTAAGCTGGGAAATCATCACAGAGATCTGAAGCAAGATGCAGGATTACATCCCTTAGTAAGTTTGAAAACCTGTACATTTTGATTGCGGAATTCAAATATATTTCTTGCTCATCCTTTCTCTCAACATTAAAGTACCATCCATGTTAGAAGATTCTGTAGGTGGCTAAAAGAATTATGCGTTTATGACTTTAGAGACACTCTGAATGATTAACCTAAGAATGAAGATGAGATGTGAGGTTTTATTGTTTTGTCCTCTCCACCCCAGTCGATAAGGATTCAACAGCTCTGCCACTTAATTAAAACAGGGAGAACTACTAATGCACATGACTCATGCAACAAAACCTCCAGCAAAACAGAGAAGATACCAGACTAGAAATTCTATTTAAAAGGTACAAAAAAGCTGGATGAGACTATCAAAAACATTTTGGAGAGTAGGAGGGGAACAGTTCAGAACACCTTCATAACTTCTGTATATATTGAAAAATAAGGTACAAGTTTATTTCTTCCTTATTCTGTACATGAGCAAATTAATAACATTTAGGGAGAAAAGTTCTGGCCTCTTGCTTAGCACCTGAAATGACTTCACCTTCCTATTCACTGTTTCAGCATGGTCATCACAATAAAGGCCTACTACAGAATTATTTTCTAGAAAAGGCACATGGAGTTTGTGATTTTCACTATATACTACTGATCACTTCCTTATCTACAGATCCAAAATTTTATTCAGTGATCCACATTGACCAAGTTCTTTAAAAACTACCCACGACTTTGCAACACTCAGTATTGGTATGCATGATTTAACCATAGTTCTGCACAGCTGTTATTCTACCTGTAAAGAAACAATAATCAAAATCAATAGTTGGTTGTATATTTTCATCTTCAAAAGAAGTATTTTTCTTCCCTGAAGAGTTCAAAAACTATCAGTGACAAGTATGGCTCATTAACACTCATAAGGGAAAGTCCAGATTTACAGGAGCCATTTTCACATTATAGCTCAATCTTCTCAAGCATAAAACTTATTTTGACAATCAATACCTGTAGCTACTTTTGAGTTCTGCATGCAGAAGAACAGCCACACTGACTCTCATCAAAATTCCACCTAATCCATTATCCTATTTCTGACAGTATCTCAAAGTGAACATCTTTGGAAGAGTACAGGAACGATCAAACACGTGACAACAGCCTAACACTAACCCAGTCTGCAACAATCTGCCATAGGGACTTCCTAGGCCACAAATGGGATCATTGTATTTAACAGTCTTCAGTGAAGTCTTTTTCTATGAACTTAGTCACCTCTTGAACTGATGAAAAATTAACATTAACATCCTGTGGCAAGGACTTCCACACACTTAACTGCCCAGATTTGAAGAATAATTTCCTTTTGTGTGTTCAGAAACTGCCTGCAAGCTTCCTGATAATACAGGAAAAACCAGTGAATTCTTATTTACTCTTTTCACATCACTCAGTTTTATAAATTGCCATGTCACTTCTCTCAATCATTTATTATATTCTTTCTGAGATGGTGAGCAGGCATCGAGCACCATAGTTAAGGCGCAAGACACTGCTTATTTATCCACTGAGCACAATTCCTTTCTCGATAGTCCCTAACATCCTATTGACAGTTCTGTTACAGCAGTAAGCTCTGACTTCTGTGGACCCTGTACTCCTCCAATATCAATAATAACTGCATTAGATTCCATTACTAGTTGTAAAGGCTTTTTCTCCATGAGCTATGTTTTACATTTATTATACTTTTATGTATATTATCTCCCTCTTGTAGAATTTCTTCTGAATTTTTTCAGCAATCCCTCCATTTTATTATCCAGACCAAATGAGCACAAATCAGTACTAACATTACAACAGCAGGTCATGCTCCCTACTCCATTTTTTTTTTCACCTGCCTCTAGCTGTACACTCCTCTGCTAAAATCAGGAAAATCATCCCCAAGTAAATCAAACTGTTTAATGTTTCTGTGTCACAAGTAAAAAGCAGCACACAGAAGAGTTATGAGCAATAACAGCTGTTGCAAGACAGGGCATGGAACAAACAATAGCAGAAGAACACACACACTGGAAAGGAGTAAGTCACCACCTTCTCTTCCTTATTTTTTTCAGTGGCAGGGACCTATCTCCCCACTTCTTCCTATCCTGGGGCTGAGAGTGGATCTGCAGCTCAGTCACGCATACAGAACCAACCTGATAGCCCACTTCCACCGTGAGTCAGTCTTGCTCCTCTTGCTCATAGTCATGATCATGCAGACCTGCCCTCTCCTTCCCACCAGCTCTAGCACTCCTTTATTCACTTCTTTTGGAGGCTGTTCTAGCAAGCCGAAGCGTAACAAGCAAGCTGCAAATGCGGGGATAAGGTGATGGGGACAAGACTGTGCAGAAGATGGATCAGTCATTTCAATGGTAATGAGGTTTTGGATTTGCTATTATTCAGTATATCTTCTGAGTGACATTTGTTAGAATTATCTCCTTATAAACTGTCAGAGTAGAGCTTCACAATTAACTTAGGCTGATCCAAGTTGATGCTCTCAGTGAGAGGGGCTGTCCTGTCCTCCAGGTATTTCTTCTGGCTGCATTAGTGCTTCTGCTGCTATGTTACACAGCTTCCTAACCCATACGAAAACCTCCTCCCATGTTCTGAGACAATTTTCAGGCTGATCAAACCTTGATACAACTGACTGCATCAAAAGCACCAGTGCCAGCAGTAGAGAAGAAGAGAAACAGTAAGCACTGGGGATAAGGTAAGACTTTAAATGTGGGCTTAAGCCACCAGCAGAACCATGCTCTTGAAGTGTGTTTTCAGTATGAAGTATCTTCTCCATGAATTTTTACACAGAACCTTAAAAACTCTGCAGTAACGCATACAGTACAAATGGCTTAAAGGATAAATACACATGGTTCATTATGGACCTCTCATGAAGAACAAAACCTTGAGGTTACAATAAGCCTGGGTGACTGACCCCATCATTTCTCCTATAATGATACTGAAAGAATTACACTCACATGTCTTCTTATCCTCTCAATCTGCACAGTACAGATGTCCTTGTACTGAAAAACTATTAGCATCCTATGTGGGTTTCGGCATCATCTTAACTAAGTCTTACTGACCTGATTAATATTACATTCCGTATTATGAAGTCTAATAAAGAAGAAACAAAACATTTTTTAACAGATACCGACTTTAATAATGTAGCAAATCTATAAATGAGTGAAAATTTTATAAAGATGGGAATTATCTCTACTTTAAGCCGAGATAATTTTGCCAGAGGTAGAAAGCTCTTACGTTTTACTGTATTAACAGGATTCCTTTGCCAGGTGTTGCCTGTGTTCTCAGAATGAAACTGAATCGCGCAATATTTTTAGTCACTGATATTTGAACTATGATTTCGCAGGTCCCTCCTGTTCCAGAAGACAGCAAATGGCATCACCCTTCCTAAGTCACCTTGTCAAAGGCTGAGTGAATTGCAAATATTCTTTCCTATCTCCAAACAGGACTAACAAGGCAGCCCTTCTGCAGTTACTAAGCCTTAAATCAAATGTTATTTATTTCTAGCATGATCTAGCTACGTTCTGTTGTAATGTTAAAGCCTCAGCATCTTTTCTACAATGAAAATATAACAGGTTTTGGGCACAGCGAACTTAAACAGTTGTTATGGTCTATAATGGGTGCTTTCATGTTTCAAATGAGTCTTTGATAGCATTCAGAATCTCTAGCTCCTGGCTGATAACAGCAGATCACAGAAACAGGCAAAGACACACACAAGATAATTTTCTAGGGCTTGGTTCTAGTCCATTCCTTCTCCCACTCCCCCAGGTCACAAATCTATTCTTTCAACATTCCTGTTGAACTAGGATCAGTATTCAGGAGAATTTTCTGCTCTAAGACTACTAAAAAACCAAACCTACAGTACTGATTACAAATGAGAATACCTTTTCTCAAATAACCATGCCACGCATGATATGTTGTGTTATACTGTCAATACAGCTTTACTTGACATGAATTATAAGAGGATTGCCAATGCCTTACCTTAGCAATAGCTTCACTTTTAGACATACAGAGGCAATTCACCACAGAAGGTGTGCTGCACATGCAACCTTCATAGATGAAAATGCTACACTAGTAACCCATCTACAGCTAAACTAAACTACTAATTGAAACCTCATTTTGTCCCCCTTCACTTTCAGGAATTAAGTCCCTGCTTTGGCAGATTGTAACTATTGTTCCCCCAATATGCCACATGTCCCTGGACAGTGAAGGTGTTGTTGCACCTTACACAGTTTCCTTTCAATATCAATGCCTGCATTATCCAAACTTTGTCAAACAGAACCAGAATGCTTAAAAGCCTATCCAGTGCTACAGCTATTAGAAAGAGCTCCTGAGACAAGAAATTACATGCCTTCTACCACACAGATTAATTGCTGATGATGGTCTATGAAATTGAAGAAAGATGCTGGATTAATTAACGCTGAAGAGAGACTGTAAAAATAAAACCCGTCAAAATGCAAGGACAGCCAGCTATCCTGGCCACTTCTGGAGAGAGGTGATAAAATGCCATGTTCATGATGTTCTTAACAGACACCCAGAATCCAGAAAAGAGGAAAAAATAAAACACCAACACAAAAGTCTCCCCTTCCACCTCCCAAAATGGAAGGAATTGGGTGACAAGGCTCTACAAGAGCAAATGAGCCTGTGTAAGTGAGCTCTTCTTCCATGCAGGCCTTCAACTAGCAGCTTTGTCATTTCTGAGTGGGAACCATATACCCAAGAATACTTGATTATTTTTCTTATTATTGTTTCATTTTAATGTACATTAAACCTAAATATCCAAGCAGTGTGTTAGTCTGAAAAGCTCACTATCTAATTGTTAGGGTGAAAGAAATGTCTACCTACACAGCACGTAGACATTAGAAGAATTACTACATAACTTGGTTATGTTGAATCGAGTACAGAGGGGAGAAAAGACTGGCCTAAGGGGAAAAGCTGCAGCAGGACCACTCATCTCAGTTGCAAAACTGTTAGGCTGAGGTCAATCATCCTCACAGAACCATATACAAGAGGTACTTATCCCTTGTATTTTGGTAAGCATAAGGAATCTGTGTAAGCTTGTCATGTCTTAGGCACTAAAATCCTGTTACAGAATTTGCCAATGGGAAATCTAGGAAATATCCACCTAGAAGACAGATGGGACAGTGTAAGATATCACTAGCTCTCCAGATACTTGTTTCTGTGCCAGAAATCAGCTTTCCTGTAGAAAAGTAAACAGAAAAGGGAACTAATACTATACACAGAATTAATCCATCTTTAATCCAGGTACTATCAGAGACTGATTCCCTAACAAGCCTGCACAGACCTGAGCACAGCAGCTGCGCTGCCATATTAACCAAGCAGTCCTCACACTCACCTGCTGAGCTCCTCATGGGCGTGCAGACACACATGGAGAGCACCTCATAAACCCTTAAAAACATGTGGTATTTCCCATTGTAACATCAAAAATGCCAAGAGAGCACAAGGTACATGACAAGATAAAATTAAAATACATTAAAACCAGTAAAGAATCATCACAACCATGCCTCAGTTTCTTCACTGACCCACTACCTCAGACATGACATGGAGAAAAAAAAATGGCACTGGTTCCAAGAATGAACAAATTGGCCTCCAAGTTAAAGCAGTACAAACACAAAAGCATCTGAGGATCACACACAGGCCTTTTGCTTTGACTGTTGTAGGTTGGCATCATTTCAGACACGGCACAATCAGATCGTGAGGGAGAGTAATGGCTCCTGGTGCTCTGCCTAAAACCCTAAGGGCAATTCAAATACAGTTATTGGTGAGTCCTGGAGGGAGGTAGATCAAGCTTTCCTCAGGCAAGGATGTTATAATCCTCAATCTAGGTAAAAGCTAGAAACAGGAGTACAAGATGGAGACAAGCACTTACAGTCAGTGTGGGTGTGAATACAGCTCACTGAAATCAAAGAGTCATACCAGCTTCAGTAACTGTTTCCTTTAGCTAATGCTTCAGTGTTTGCCAACTGCACATAGAACAACAGTGGGAATGAGGATAAAAAAAGTCAACAAAGCAACGCTAAGGTGCTAAGACTGACCTACAGTGCAATAGAAGCCTGGGTGACCTCTTAAATTCAGCATCTTTCATTAAAAAAAGGCAAGAAACACTCAACTAAGTCAAACACATAACAGATTTTTTAAAGATGTGTTGCATTTTCATGCATACACATTTATGCGTTACAGGAAACCATTAAACATAATTTCTCAAAAATTTCTCAAAACCAAAAACTGGAGGGGGGGAAGGAAGGTGTGGGTGTGAAAAATCCTTTTCTTCAGAGTGTACAGACATCATGTCTTTCCATCAGTCATCTTTGTTTGGAAGAGACACATACACATCCTTCACACTAAGAACTGTTGTCTTTAAGAAAAATCACAACATTTGATAGAAAACTTTTAAATGGACAAATTGCAACAGTACAAAGAGATATGAGTATCTCCTGCAAGTAAAACAGTTCCCTTTTGTGTTTATATCACTAACAAACCTAAGTACATCAGAACAACACCATCATCCTAATTATGTTTACAGATTTCAGCTGAAGATGAGTTTGGACTGCTCTGAAGTACGCAGATACAGCAGTGTGCAATGGACTATAATTGTTCTGCTTTTTTAAAAAATAAGATAAAAAAAGAACCCTAAACAATACACACTATGAATTAAACAAAACACTGCATGTTCAACAGATTACAGAAAAATTATGCTAGTCTGGAATAGTAATGGGCAATATCTAGACACATTTGCTAAACTTGACTAGCATGAAGCCCATAAAACTAAGAAAAAAAGATACTGACAAAGGATATATTTATTACAGTAATATAGATATTACTGTCTCCTCCTACATGTCATAACATTTGCTGCCCCTTAATATAAATAGTGCATTTCCTGATTTCTAGTAACTGCCTCTTCTCCCAAGATTTGCATTTGCAGTCAAATCAACATACAAAATAAAAGCTGACTTACAGACTCTCACGTTTTCAACCTCCTCATCCAGCTGGTGATTCACTCCCAACAAAGCACCTCCACTGACACTTCGTCGACATCCCCCAGACCTCTACACAACAGCAATTTCAATCTTCCAATCTGGCACAAGGAAGCCAGTCTGTATTCCATTGAAGTTCTAGCAATTTCTATTAGATGCAATGAAGTAACACCATAATGAAAGCAGACTTCTGCATTACTGTGAAATTGCTAGCAACAGTAATAAACCAGGGAAAAAAATAGAAACTTTAAGACTTTCAGTCTTCACTTACATTTTAAGTTACAAAAATTTGATTTCCAACTCCAGAAGACTTGATTTAAAAAGGACTAGATTATTTGAGGGGGAGAAGGAGAGATATCAGTACCTTCCCTTCTCTAACCAGTTAAGCCACTCACCAAGATCCATTCACACTTGGCTTTATAAAGCAACTTAGCACAAAGCAAAGAAAAAACCCCAGAACAGAATCTTCAGTTTATCACCTCAAAACTATGTATAAACAATATAAAATTTATTACAGTTAAAAGAAGAAATATCTTCAGAATCCCCAAAGCAGTCTGTGACTGAACTCTGCAGACTGAATATGAAAATCCTGGCAATATCTTTTTCTAAGAATTCTGCATAATCCCACTTCCAAAAAAATAATACCACTTTCGCTTAGCAAGTTTTACTTTCTGTCTTGAGTGCCTCCTAATTCTTCAGTTTGAAGGTCATGCAGCAGGCTACCAGCACTACTTAAGAAGGTATAACAGGAGCTGCTGTACTGTAACCCCTGATCCTCCTATCCAACCAACAAAATAAACAGATCAACACAGGACCACAAAATACATGCAGGTGGGGCTAGAAAGGAAGGAGACAGCATTTTGGTTGGTAGCACTGAATGTCCGCAGTACACACAACATAAAGCACTGACGTTTACATTTGTATAAAAATGGCTATAGCCCACTCATTATTATAATGTGCCTATTCCAACGAAAATGCAGCACATGTTTTACAAGTAAATCCTTGTACTGCAGAATCCATGCTGACAATTAACTGCATTACATCCAGAATTAGTTCTTCACTATCTCTACATTAGAAGTTCTCATTTCATTTGAAAGCAGAGCACTTTAAATATTAATTCCTTATCCTCTTTTCTTTTTTCATGAAAAGTTTCATTGTCAAACTCCCATCAGTGAGCTACTCAATGAGCCGGGTGTTCCATTTCAGCTGTAGTTTGGAGCATCTGAAGCTTGCATTCTATTTCTTAGAATGGGCCAGTACCAACTTAGAAGACTCAAGTCATAAGTAAAAATAACTTTATAGGCATTTAACTATGAAGAAATTGTTACAGTTTGCCCAGTTGTTACCTCACTGCGGCTTCCACTGAAACCAAAATGATGGGTTTGTTACTAGTGAATAAAAGTGAGATTGCCCCCAAAAAGGGAGTTTCTGCATTACCTGGCGCATGACAAGTACACTAGTCACGTGCGCTAAAGGAGTTATCATAGCATTAATGTAATTCAGTAAAAAGCTTTCTTCACAATTAAGGCTGTGAAGTTATCATGAAAAAATAAATAAGCACACACACACACAAATCTTATTTTGGAATCCAATGAATGTTTGCTAGGTAAAAGCATCAAAGGTTTACTAGGAAAAGTATCAAAAATCAAAGTGCAGGAACAGTACAGCATACGCTTCTGAAACAGCCAGGACAGATGATGAACAATTAAATACCTCCCTTATCGATTAGTCTTGACCATCTGCCTACAGATCTGAGACCCAGTACCTTTCCTAGATGCAAACCAGCTAAACACTAAATACCAAAGCGAATTCTAGAAACAGCTAGAGGAAAAAGAATTAGTGCTGTAAAGCTTGTGAAGCCCCAGTTACTGTAAGAAGGGGAAATGAAAGCCACAGACACAGAACTGGACCAGGCAGATGTTGTTGAGACAGGCTTTTTGGGGGTTTTTACAGGGTTTGACTTCATGGTTAATAAAGAATAAACAGAACAGTAACAAAGAAAAGCTACGTACTCACATGTGAATTGACCTGACTACTGAAAAAGGTGCTTTCAACAGAAAAAGATGACCAACTACAAAAGCAACCAGTCTTAGGATTACAGTTTGAGTACATAAGTCAGAAAAACAAATTCCTGATGCAAGAAGGATTAAAAAAAATAATAATAAATAAAGTTTTTCTTACATCTAAATGGAGTTAACAGTATTTCAGTTTGTGCCTTCTGCCTCTCTTCTGGTGCTGGCCATCACTGAGAAGTCAGTTTTCTTTACACCCAGCCATCAGGTGTTTATTCATGCACACTGGTAAGATCCCCAGGAACCTTCTATTCTCCAGGCTGAACAATCCCAACTCTCCCAACCTCTCCTTGCATGACAGGGGCTCCAAGCTCTTCACCATTAAGTTTTGTGGCCTCGAAAGGGACCCACTCTGGTATGTCCCTATAGAGCTCTCTCGTACTGGGGATCCCAGCGCTGGACACAACATTGTAGTGTGCCTCACCAGGCTTGTACAGAAGGGAAGGATCACCTCCCTTGACTCGCTGGGCAACGCTTTGCCCCACGTTTTACTGGCTCATGTTCAACGTGCTGCCTACCAGGTCCTTTCCTGCAAAGCTCCTTTCCAGCTAGCTGGCCCCAGGCTGCACTGGAGCATGGGTTTACTCCTGTCCAGGTGCAAGGACTTGTCATTTCTATGTGTTGAACTTCAGGAGGTTTGAAGTTTTCTCCAGCCTGTTGAGGTCCCTCTGAATAGCAGCCACAATCCTCTGGTGCATTCATCACTCCTGCTGATTTTACATCATGTACAAACTTGCTGAGGGAGCACTGTGTCCTGTTAATCAGGTCATTAACAAAGATATTAAACAGTACTGGCTCCAGTAAATGATGACTTCAAGAGTACACCACTAGTGACTGACCACAGCCCTTTAAGCCAAACAGTTCAGCCAGATTTCAAACTGCTTCACCATCTACTTACCTAGCCCAGGCTTCCCCAGTTTGATAATCAAGTGCCAAAATCCTGCTGAAGTCAAGATAAACAACAGAGAGTACTACTGTTTAATCAATGTTAAACACCTCTTAAGCCTCTAACATTTTTGTCCTTTACTATATATTTGGACCATTTTTTGCTACATCACAACAAATCCTACTATTTCTTGTGACCTCTAATTATTACAACCTGATAACTGAATTATAAAAACTTCAAACATATATATATGAGCAGTATATATGAGCAGTAGTAAGTGAAGTTCCACCATATTTTTTGTATCTCTAACTTTGACTTCACATAATCTTATCTCTTACAATGCATCAGTACTTCAATTTTCCAATAGCCACCACAAAATCAAAGGCAAGGGATAACAAAGCAAACAGATAACAGAGGACTGTGAGCAGATGTTACATGAATACCTGAACACAAACAGGGACAAGAATGAGGACTGACCAGGAAGGCAGGAGGGGAGGTAATAAGGAGTGAAGGGAGGGAGGGTAAAGGGAAAGCTCTGGGATAAACTTCCTGTTGTACTTGCATATGAAACTTCACTGCAATCAATCTCAGATTACTGTCTGCAGGAACCACTATACATATGAACTGCTAGTTGTAGGGGGAAAAAAAAGATGTTTTAGAAGCAGCTCAGAGAGCCAGGAAGTTGTGAGTCTCAGAAGCTTTCGGGAGTTAAGGAAGACAACGTGTATGTGAGCTCCAGCTGACTCATACAAGGCTAGACCAATGGAGCAGGTCAATGAAGCATCATCTGATAACCTAGTCAGGCTTCCTAGAGAAGAAAAGCAGTAATTTAAAAGGGGGGAAAAAAACTCAAACATACAGGACAAAATAAATCTAAACACTCTTATCCTAGAGAAGTCCAGTGAAGACCTGGCAGAAGCCCGGGAAGACTGATCCTAAAGCAGCTCACACCTGTCCATGAGAAATTCCTGAACAGAGCTATTTGCAGTAAAGGGCAGGAGTCTTCAGATGCCACATGATGTGACCTGCAAACAAACTGTGAAGTCCAGAGAGGGAATAAAGGTATTCTAGCATGCACTTCTTTTGAAAGTTGTATTTTAGGTACAGCATTAGGTACCTAATTAAGGTTATCCTTAAAAAAAAATCCTGTCTGTGATCAAGCTGCTCTCTAAAGAATTCTGTACTTGGCTTCAATCAAGGGTGATGTTTGGGCTGAAAATCCTTCTTTTAGTCTAAGTGAAAAAAAAAAAAAAAGGAACATTGGGTCTTTTACACAACAGCTGTAAAAAACAAAGAAATCAATAAATGGGAAAGAAAAACACTGTCCAAAACACACATCAAATACAGTCAAACTGTGAAGTGTGTGAAGAGTTAAGAATTTTGTAAATAGCAATCACAAAATTAAAGGAGTTGGGGGAAGCTGTTGTAGTTATATATGCCTCGGTGTTTTACACAGAAAAAATACCCAGCAAAAATGCTGTGTGATCTCAGGAGAGATAGTTGAGAGGGGGAGGAGGATATGGGTGTTGGTTTTGGAGTTTTAGGGGGTTTTTTTAGTACAGTACTTGCCAGACAGGCAGACTTGAAAACATCAGCAAAATAGCTGCTTGTTGCACTTGGTTTCTACTTTGCTTAAGCAAAGAGAGCTCTGTTTACGTGTTTTGTAAATAAACAGAACTGTACATACACACACATAAAAAAAATCTCATAACCCTCAAATCACATAATCTATTTCTTTTCCTGAGAGAAGCAACTTGGCAAAGCCTCAAGTATTAGTTAGCTCTTGGGCTCTTATCTTAGAAATAATACATGCCAGGTTTTCTGAATACAGATGTCAGATAGCCAAATACTGGCTATAATACACATCGTGGGTCTGTGGGTTTTGCATGCTTAGCTACCATGAAAAGGAATTGAGCAATAACTTGATGCCTGCAGGTCAAATTAATGACTGGCCTCCTTGTCCACCATTACCTCCCTTCTAAACAAGGACGTATGATTGCTTTTTTGCCCTTTTTAAATCTGACCAAGAAATACTTTTCCATTGCTATTACCAGACAGCTCTTTTCTGGACCAGAACACATAGAAGCAGGATGTCTAGTGGCTTTATGTTCCAGAACTCCTTACTATTTTTATGCATTCCTGAACTATTTACCTCAAATGGGTTCTGCAACAAGCACAGAGGACAAGTTCAGCAAAGTAGCACTACTTGCTCGTGGTCATCGCTGAGCTTTGCCTCCATTACATGTATGATCCTAACACCTCCAGCAGGACTACATATAAAGCAGAGTATATATTTAACACATTGTAAGGAGATACCTCACTTTTCCTTTCCAGAATACAGGTCTATGAACTGAATAGTTCAGTAGTAGACAAAACTGCAATGCTAAGATTTCCATGAGACTGTGAAGTAGCAGCAAAGAAATTGTGCAATTTGCATCCTCAGCTGATGTCAGTCTTTTGGTTGCCCACGCCAGACCTAGATCCAGTTCTGGCAGATGCTACATGGCCCCTGGGAGACCAGTGTCAGGTTATCTGATTAAAGGCTAACCTTAAGAGAGACAGACCCAGCAAGGATCAATGGAAAGTAGGTAGAGAAACCTGATGAGTGAAAATGGAGCACCTGAATCAGCTATTCCCAAGACCACCAATTAGACCACACTCCTCCAGCATGAAATCCACCAGCATGAATAAAGGAGGAAACTCTATCCCCAGAAATACCTTGAAAACTCAAGTTTACTGCCTTAAGGAGTACAGGACTTATTATAGGATGTAGGAAGGAAGAACATTTGGGATTACGTAAAATTTATCATGGGATTGTGAGAATATGCACAACATTAGGAAATGTTTCAGGAAAAGCACAAGAGGTGGAGAGACAGGGATAAAGGTGGATGAAGAAGTAAGCATGAGAAAACAGCATGAAAAAGGGACAAATGTGAAAGGCTCAGGGCAAATGGGGAGCTGGTCACCGCACTTGTCTGTCTGAGCCTTGCCCTTGATCATGGCAGTCTATCCTATGTTGTCATTAAACCCTATTTCTGTCATCTTTGTGGATGCACTTTCTATTCTGAGTGTGTGTATGAACTCAAGCCAACTTCAAGCCAGACTGGCCAGCACGTAGGTAAGAGGTCTTAAGTATCAGCAACTGGAGTGAGAACACAGACCTCAGGGGTTCAAGGGTCTAGGTGGCAACAACAGGGGAAGAAAACCAACAGGTCAAAGCTTCAGCAACAACCTAGCCCATTTAGAACTAGGGGGACCCACATAGCATGTGAGTTTCTGTGAAAATTCCACTAGAGAACATCCACCCTGAGGAGCTGGAAAGGAGGAAATGGACTGGGCCTTCTGTGCAGTTCTTGAGTGCTCTGTGGGTGCCACTAAAAGCACTAATTTGAGTCTCTGTTGATCTATGTGGCCAGCTGCTATATGGGAGCATGTTTACATGCATGCACCCTTACTGGAATAAGTCTCATTGCTGGCTGGCCCTGGGGACACAGAACCACAGCAGCCTTGCGCTTACCTATTTAGCTGGGACAGGAGATACGCCTCTGGGACCCAAGGCCTCCACTAACAAGTGGCATGGCTAAAAGGGCACACACCTTTAACAAGTTTCTTAGCAAAGCTATCAGCTATCAGTAACACTCTGAAGGTGAAGTGTGTAAACCTGCCTTAGATCGGAGTTTGGGGTCCTCTGTACCTGCCTAAGCTGTCCTGGCACCTCCTGGAACACACTCCACCCACTTTTGCTAAGATACCTGGTAAATCACTGAGTATTTAAATGATAGTAAGAAAAAATGTATTAGCATTCTCAGGCACCATTCTACTTCAACTGGATATCTTCTGGTGCTTTTAATAGCCCTTGAAATTCCTATGTGCTAAACACAGTACAAAGGAATCTTAACTGGATCTTTCCTACCCACTTCCTTTTCAAGACAGAGATCAACTGCATACCATCACAACAGAAGAGTAACACAAATAAGGCAAAAATACAGATGAAACAAAATAGATATTTAATACATTCCTGCAATTTACAAGTTTCCCTTGGGGAAACTTGTAAACTGATTTTCATGCAGAGCAACAGTACCTTTGACTACTAGTGGTCTGCAAAAGAATGCCTGCACTCTCTGGCAGCACACTACAGCCAGAGTCCCCAGAGAAGAGGGCCTGTGCTAATTCATCATCTCAGTAATGCACCCACAGATATCAAGAGCACCTCTGAGAAAGGGGAAGACTTTTTCTTTGATCACCAGCAATTTCAAAGTTCTGCATTCTTTCACTCCTGTTGTGAAGCTAAGTGTTCTGAAGAAGGCTCTATTTTTGCATTTGGCTCTCTAGACTAATACTCTGAAACATTAATTACCTGGGAAGAAGCCAAGTGAGACTTCAAACCAAGTATATAAAGACTGTTTGTACTCTTAATCATACTGTATTAGAAATGAAATGTTTTAACTGACAAAAACATACTGCTGAATCACTGTGGTTGATCATCTTTTCTGTACCTCTTAGGGAGGTCTTGGTCCAAAGCTGTATTACGGTTTTCTTGGAAGCAGACACATCTCATAGCTATGACACCAAGCAGCAGTGGGAATTCTTGATTCTTCTCACATATGCAACAGGAGCCATCGGAAAGGCTTTACACTGTCACACAGGGGATGACAAAGCACCACGCTGAGGAAACCACCACATGTGGTCTCCCTACGGGTAAGGTAACCCTTTTATAGAGGGAGCAGAGCTAATTCCAAACATCTTCCATTCTGGTTCATAGCATGGAATAAACAGAGGTTGACACATCTGTTTGGTATGTGGGCATGGCAGGAACTGAATGCTTTTGTGGGCAGTGGCCACAGCAGCTCTAGATGACAGACAATGAGAATATGCAGGTCCTGATGCTGGATACAGAATAACAAAACAGCCGTCCACTGACACCAATAGGAATTTTGGACACCTTTTCCACCTCCACAGAAAAATCATTGCTGGATATTACAATACAGTAGTTACAGAAGAAAATAACATGGTCTCTTTATAGTAGTATTAATAACAAAACCAATTTTACTGCTTCTGCCAGAACTACTAACATTTAAGCTATGACAACACAAGCACATAGCTTAAGAGAGTTTCTGCACTAATACAGCCTTCTTTGCCCCCAGGAAAGATATACACTGCCTTATTCCCATGCACATTAGTACCAAGCAACAGAAGTGAGGACAAGCCCTTGCCTTCTTAGGAAGGCAGTGAACATCCCAGTAGATTTGGGGCATAGGAAGCTGCTTCATGAAAACAAAGCACTGAATTCTTAAAATGATTCCTGTTACTCCAATGACACTTTTCAATATGAGAAGTAGCTTTAAGAAATTATTCTCCCTTACACAGAATTACACTGCTCCAGGTTTTGAAAAAAATTCTTCAAGATTAACCAACACAACATGAAAATACGTCTCACAACCTTTCAAGAGAAGAAAATCTTTTATTAAATGAGGATATCACCAATTTACAGTTGTTTGCTGTTTTAGCAGATAAGAAGATAAATCTCACCCTACTCCGTTCTTGTGAGAGTACCCGCAATACTGCAACCAGGAGGCAGACCTGCTTGATCAAGTCCAGAGGAGGCCACAAAGATGATCAGAGGGCTAGAACACCCCTCCTATGGAGACTGGCTGAGAGAGCTGGGGCTACTCAGCCTGGAGAAGAGAAGGCTCTGGGAGACATTCTGGGAGACGCTAGAACAGCCTTCCAGTACCTAAAGGGGCGTACAAGAAATCTGGAGAGGGACTTTTTACAAGGGCGTGTAGCAACAGGACAAAGGGGAATGGCTTTAAACTGAAAGAGGGGAGATTCAGATTAGATATTAGGAAGAAATTCTTTCCTGTAAGAGTGGTGAGGCCCTGGCACAAGCTGTCCAGAGAAGCTGTGGCTGTCCCATCCCTAGCAGTGCTCAAGGCCAGGTCAGATGGGGCTTGAGGCAACCTGCTCTAGTGGAAGGTGTCCCAGCAATTGGCAGGGGGCTGGAACCCAGTGAGCTTTAAGGTCCCGTCCAACCCAAACCATTATATGATTCTGTGATAAAGTTACACTTAACACACATTTATCAGTACAGAGAGGTTACATTTTTTAAGCATAATGACTAAAACATCATATAAACAGAACACCTACATAGGATGTGGTCATTTGTAGTATATGTAACAGGCAGAGCATGGAGCTGCACATATTTGTTTTCAATTAGAGCTTTAAAGAATAAAATCAAAGAAAAAGTGTGAAGCAAAAGAAAGGGAAACAGCAAATCACTAGCCATCTAGTCACAAAGAGCAGCATGAGTTTGGTAGGCATCCCAGATGAGAGGACTTTCACATTTGTTTTTAAGGCAACAGTGTCTGTCTAGATTTTTCCAGAGTTTACCCAAGCCTTAAGGGGAGTCTTGATGAAAAAAAAGAAGCACCTGGAACAGATACTGACTCAGGAGTGTGAAATTCTGGAAAACACAACTAGTAAAAGACCTTCTGATCGCAGTATCTTTTGAACAGAACAGGTATTTTCCAATCCAATAGAAGGACTAATCCTCTTAACTGTATGGCAGGATCCACAGCCACTCATGAGCTGAGGGATGCCACAGTCTCCTGAAAATATGCTTATAATACACAAAATATGCAATAAAACAGAATGCCTCAGTTGGCATACATTTGCTTAACATGTTGGTTAGCATCTCTTGGTAACTACATCAATTGCATATCAATGAAAATACACATAGCATATCGCAGTAAATTTACTGAATTTTATCAAGTGCTAAATACCTTATTCTTCATTTGTAAGCATATAATGTGAAAGTGCAGAAAACTACTAACTCATCCTGTATCACAGCAATGTGACATAGAAACACAGTCATATGGCATGGGTTCATACTGTTTCATACAATCTATCAGGTAACATTCCCCCACCATCTGTCAGGGGGTTTGGTGTGGACATGGAGCTGTTGGAACAAGTCCAGAGGAGGGCCACGAGGATGATCAGGGGACTGGAGCACCTCCTGTATGAAAACAGGCTGAGAAAGTTGGGACTGTTGAGCCTGGAGAAGAGAAGGCTGTGTGGAGACCTCATAGCAGCCTTCCAGTATCTGAAGGGGGCCTATAGGGATGCTGGGGAGGGACTCTTCATTAGGTACTGTAGTGATAGGAAAAGGGGTAATGGGTTCAAACTTAAACAGGGAAAGTTTAGCTTGGATATGAGGAAGAAATTCTTCACTGTAAGGGTGGTGATGCACTGGAAGGGGTTGCTCAGGGAAGTTGTGAATGCTTCATCTCTGGCGGTGTTCAAGGCCAGGTTGGACAGAGCCTTGGGTGACATGGTTTAGGGTGAGATGTGCCTGACCATGGCAGGGGGGGGTTGGAACTAGATGATCTTAAGGTCCTTTCCAACCCTAATTATTCTATGATTCTATGACATTTTAGCAAAGTCAGAATTAAGACAGTGATTAGGCAAAAAGTTTCAAGTCATGAAACAGATTGAATCTGTGATACAAATGGCTTTGCCAGAAATGACCCATTGCTTTCTCACTGCTATTTTACCATGAAGTAGAACTGAAATACATGTTTACCTCAGACAAAGTATATTGTTAAAGTCACAGTTTTCAAATACTTTACATGCATATTTTTTTTTAGCCACTAACTGTTTTAATCATCATTCGGATTGCTTCAATTAGTTTCCTGTGAGCAGTTCTCATATAGGAAGATCTAATACAGCCCCCCAGCATCTTAAATCTCTCCCCTTCCCAAATTCCTGTATTTCCAATAGTAAGTGTCAAACTCCACTATTCGTGTTGTCAGAAGGTGTATTAGAAACCCCCTTGTAATAACTCTCTCACAAATAACTGCATGATAAAAGGCTCACAAAAAAGGAACAAAACCAAACACATCTAAACAATACCAAGTCATGAACAGAAGATCACTGACTAGTGGGGATACTAGTGATATATTGCACTTGTAATGAAATACCAAAGACATTTTCTTGCATATAGCAGAAATACCAGACAGACACAGAAATAAAGTCCATCACTGAAAAATAAAATACACTTCAAATTCTAAATCTTTTCAAAGCCTACTGATGAGCCGATATAAGCACTACCAACTCTAAAATGAGTGCTATGTCCCCTAAAAATACCACCTCAAGTGAAAAAGCTGCTCTGCAAGTGGCTGCTTCCACAGACTATTGGGGGGTTTTTTTCCCCTAGACTAGCACAATGGCACATTGCAGCATTCCTTCTCTCTACATCCCTTTCATACTTCACTTAAAAGCTTTGCACTCCGAAACAATGAGCCTGTGAAACCTTTCATATTAAAAATATATAAAATATAGGGTTCTGTTTGGTCCAGTTTTAATAATCTAAAATTGAGTATCTAGTCTAAGAGAGCTATAGAGGCACACTGTCACCAAGCAGAGTCTGGAAAGTGCCTCCCTGGACAAATAACTTAGGGCCCACATTAAGACGGGATTATTTCCTCCCTACTTCGAAGATAAATTACAATGAACAGCAGTATTAGTGTGCAAGTCTGAAATAAAGGGGGAAAAAATATACACTTTTCATTGTTATAGGTATCTTATTTTAAACAAAACTGAAAAAATAAGGTTCTTTGACTACTAAAAATAAATTTGGACTGCCCCAAAATGGAAGTGAGGTAATATTTCTTTAACACTTAAAAAAAAATGAAGCAGGAAGACAGCTAAAGAAAAGATGGTATTTCAAAATTTGCTTAGAAGTTAGTGGAACTGGTGAAATAGTTGAATTATTTTGACAGTATTTATTGTTTCAGTGTTAGTTACATAAAAACCAATAGAATTATCTTATAATGCCCTATTATCTAATAATTATTCCAACACATTTATCTGATACACAGCAATGCCAACTCAAACTAAATGTTGTGAACTGAAGGTTCTTCTAATTTTTAACACTTGCTTTATTTCTGTTCTTTGTTATGACTGACACTTCTGCCTCAGGAGAAGTAATACATCCACAATAAAATTACATAAACCCCTCCTTTTCCTAAACCCAAAAGAATCCTTCAGCATCATAAACTCGTTCCACATTACCTCTCACATCAATTAACATTATTTCTCTTCGGCAGGAGACAGGCTCCAGCTTTTTTCTTCCTCCTCATTATTTTAGATTTCTTTCTCCTTTAATTTATCCCTGACTGCATGACCTGACGAAGAAACCACGTAAAAGCACTAATACATTAATTTGCTCTGCAAAGATAAATCTCAAAGAGAGAGAGGTATACATAGCCCAAGGCTAAAAAAAAATTAAACCCAACCAACAAAAAAGCAAACACAAAACGAACAGTTGTCCTTAAACCTTGCACCACTCCACCCCAAATAATTCTATATATTGAATGACAAACTTTACTGACCTACTGTCATTTGAAAGTATCCTCCCTTTGCTACCACTTATGAAATCCCTCAAAATGATGAAAATCAAATTATACACACTCTGGTTATCTACTTTAAGACTGCTCATGAGTGGCTCCTATTAATTTCCTTTTAAAAAACAGTGAAGCAGAAATTCACTGTAAAGCAGCCTGGATACGCAGCCTTTGCTGCAAGACATAAAAGGGCAGGTCAAACATTTCAGACTTCTCAGCCTTGCTAACAACCTTTACCACTAAATATCTTGTGGTCAAAATGCATTGCTAAGATGACATAAATTTAGAACCCAAAAATCAGAGCTAAAAAAATACCAAGTTGTCTGTACTAAAGTTTTATGACAAAGAAAAAACTATATATACATTAGAACTGCAGTCTAAAGAGTAGAAAGTGGTCCCAGTGGAAGAACTGATTTTTCTCAACAGAAACCACAAAGCCCTAAAAAAGGCAAAATAAGAAAATCTGTACAGCTTAAAGCATTGACTGCACTGTGCAAGAGAACAGTGTGTAACTCATAGTATGGAAAGTGGAAGAAGCCCAGAAGCTACTTTTGTCTAGATGCATTTGGAGAAAAATAGATATATTCAGAATAGCAACAGGCA
>JANRGW010013706.1:0-13710 GCA_024733675.1 Psilopsiagon aymara
TCCTTGGCCAGACCAAACATCACTAAGCCATAACTAAAAACATTGGTGTTATCAGCGCTGTTCTCAGGCCACAAGTCCAAAACACAGCACTGCACCAGCTACTAAGAAGAATAATGACTGCTACTGCTGAACCCATGACACATGTAGAACCAAATCCATCTCTTTTCTAGATTTCAAGGTTCCATCAGCTCAGGCATCAAGATTATAAAGGTGAAATAAAACAACATGACTACAAACCATTAATTCTCAAATATTATCATGAATAACCCCAAGTGGAAAAAAAAAAAAAAAAAATGAAAAAAGTGAAATAAAATAGCTGTTAATGTATTTAGACTGTACAACTTTAACGTCTTATTGACACAGATGGCTCATACTTTTTAAAAAAAAAAAAACTTTTGACAAGATAAATTTGAGTCTGTTTATTCCCAGGGAAAGGTAGGGAATTTAAGTAGCTACAAATTAACAGTAAAGTATGGGAAAAATATTGTCTGGTTCCCTGGATAGCCTAAAATGATATTACCTGTCTGTTTTAATGAAACTACAGCACTTCAAATCCTGTCACTTACCTGAAGTCATAGTACTCTGTGTTGCAATGCCATGGAAAATATTTTAACATGTTTAATACATGCATAATCATCTGCAGGTCTTCAGGGATAAGACATCAAACATATCATAATTAAAGGCATATTCATAGCACATCATAATTCAGGATATCAAGACTACATGATCATGGGCAGAACTTGAATTTCACTATGAAATCTATAATTCAATTACAATAGCAAAGATTTCTCTTTCTGAATCGGCAAAAACTACAGCATACCTACATGTTTACCATGCCTTCATTCTGTGTTGAAATTTTAGAACAATCAACACAAAATGCCACTGAAATATATTAAAGAAAATGTAAAAAAGGAAAAAAATCCAAAATGAAAAAAAATCCACAGAAAATTTCTTTAATATATGGAACTCGATTACATCACAGTCTAGAAGAATGGTCATTTAATTGTGCTTACTGATCTTGTCACTACTTAACCATAAAGCCATGTGAGTAATGGAGACATGTCTGAAGAAAGACACTTTTTCAGTATTAGTGTCCACTGGTGGTGTACTTGCCAGAGTCCTAGAAAAAGAGATCATCCATTTACTTTTTTGTGCACTCCTTTCACAGTCTGCCATTTCAATGACGTTTAACATTTCACACTACAAGGCAGCTACAAAGAGATACAACAGATATATGATGGCATGGAGTATAAATAGGTACAGACAATTGTTTTAATCTGAAGAAAGAAATATTTTCTCATCATCAGCAACTGTCAAGTGAAGAAAATGTTAAAAATGCTTCAGAGGGAATTCATCAAAAAGCAGTAGTACAAGTATAAACAGACTTTCAATGAAAATAACTGCAGAATAATGTGGGCAGCCTGCTCCTTAGAGCTGGAGAAGAATCCAGCCGTTGGCCAGCTCATCTTTAAATAAAGTATGAGCTATATACAAGCTATGATTGTGATCTCCCACCTGGCTTTCATATTATTACTTTCATATTATTACTTTCATAACTAGATGGTAAAGTGAATCTTAACATCTGCTATGAAAAGACTTATCCAGATTTGAGGATTGTACTGTGATTTAAACTGTGTTGATAATTTACAACAGTAAATCTTAGATTAAGTAGTTTTGACTTGCTAAACTATCAGATACATTTCCTTTAAGTGCTTTAGGTCATCTCAACTATTTAAACTGTCAACAGAAGTGACAGTAGTTTTAAAAATACTTATTATTGATTCTTAAAAATAACATCTGTAACTCCTACTGATTTCAACAAACATAAAAAAATAGACCTTAAAGTCCTTAATGACAATCATAAACTTCAATTTAGATTTTCATTTTCCATTTTAAAAAAATATCTGGTTTGTACTTTTTATTCTGTTTCTTAACAATACTCAAATCAGTCCAGAGTCCACAGTTCTGGATAAACTGAACCCATTCCAAGTGCATATCCTACCCAAAATAGGAACTATAATGGAAGTTGCCCTTTTCTCACACTGTTTTATAGTTTTGAAGCTTGCTTTATCATGGTTTAACCAGTCAGCCACACAGTTTGCTCACTCACTCCCCCCCCTTTCTTCCCCCTATCTCCCGGAGGGATGGGAAGGAGAATTAAAAGAATGCAGCTCCCACAGATTGAGATAAGAAGAGTTTAGTAACTGAGGCATAACACAAATCAATACTGCTACCACCAATAATATTAATAACAAGAGAAACACAAAGGAAGAGAGTACAACAGCTCACCATGTATACCCAGCCTGACCAAGCTGCGAGCCCCCACCCTTCTGGGTCTCTTCCCTCTGTTTTTATATCCTGGGCATGATACGCTGTGGTATGGAATGCCTCTTTGGTCAGTTTGGGTCACGTGTCCTGTCCCTGCTTCCTCCCGGCTCCCCCTCCTCCCTGGCAGAGCATGAGACTCAGAAAGTCCTTCATCTGACCAAAACATTACCAAGCAGTAACTGAAAACACTGATGTTATCAGTTCTGCTCCCAGGCCGAAAGTCAAAAACACAGTGCTGCACCAGCTACCAAGAAGGAGAAAAATGACTGCTACTGCTGAACCCATGACACTCAGCCACATGTGAGCAACAATTATGTTCCAACTAATTCAGGTATATAAAAAAAAAAGAATATTGCCAAATATAAAATACAAAATTTCTTTAACACCACCAAATGCCGCATAGCAACCAGGCAGGAAGGCTAACACTTGGAAAGGTCTAAGCTTTGATTATAATTCTAGTATTTACTTGTACCTGATACATATGTTTCTGTCTTCTGAAATTAAATTCCCAGGAAAACTAATCACAAAAATGCAGTACACTACTGTTGATCTGTCGATTTCTTTAATAGCTAACCTTAAGAAGCAGCATGAACTTCTCCAATGAATAGGTCAAACAGTCTGCTAGGATTATACCTATTAGGGATTTGAAATGGTTAGAAGGAGATAGGGTTGGAATGTCTGAATAGACTGGTTTGCTGTTTTTTACATTGCTTCTTAATTCCTTGTCACATCAGGCCAGGCATATTGTGATGTGCTCTAGCAGAATTTGATGGGGTATGACTAACACACTGTAAGAGAGGGTGATATGGAAAAAAAAGAGAGCTCCCACAGTCTCTTGCCCATTTCCCTCTCAGTGTTTCCTGATGTAAACGAGAAACTCGAAACTTTCACTCCAAATGTGATCAAACTTTCAGCTACCAGATTCTCACAATAGATATTTAAAACAATAAAAATGTACTTGTTTTACATGAAAATTCAAAGAAAGCTTAATAAGGATTCTTTGTCATAATAGTAGCTGTTAGACATACAAATTTGATTCAGAAATGTGAGTACATGTTATGGTACACTATTAAATTAACAGTCATATTTTTCCTTCTTAGCAGAGCCTTTCCTCATTTAGTGTACAAAATGAATGGTTCTCATTTAACAAACAGTTTTTTGATATGCTGTTCTTTCTTCATCATTAATTGGATAGCCCTAGGCCTTAGATATTATTCAAATGCTGTTTAGATGATAAAGCTATTAATTTCCTCATGTGACTTTTTATGCCACTTATTATTAGAACATCAACTAGAATTTCTATTGAAGTCAATTGCAATCACATATTAGGCCAGAGAGAATCAGACAGGAAACAAGGTGTGTTCCACCACTGCTCACTCTGAGACGGTTTTTTTCTTTTCCTTTAATCCTAACCTGCCACAGCTGGGCAATTATTGCAAGAGGAAACAAATAAATGAATGTAAGCTGCTCAAGATGAATTTTTAGTGGAGAAAAATCTCCTTTTTTTTAAAACTGATATAAATATGGATACCAACAACAGGATAAAAGTTACACAGGAAATAATACTAGTTTTTCCTACAAAACTCATATCTGGTTGATATGGAGACAGATGCAAGTCAAGAGAGTCTTAAAGAGTTCTAGTAAGTAAACAGTAAAATTTTTATAAAAACTGACCACCTTGAACTTTTTACCCATGCTGCCTAGAGAACTTTCTGCATAAGCTCTGCAACTTCTGGAAATAAAAAATGGACCAAAAAAAAAAAAAAAGATGTGAATTGAAAAATGCTTGTATTTTGCTCTTGATAGTCCAAATGAAGAATCTGGAATAAATTGCACCTAAAGAATGTTAGAAATTTCAGCCTAAGGTACTGCATCTACCAGTGATTCCCTTGTTGTGCTTGTTTGGGTTTTGTTGGCTGTTTCTACAGGTCACTGATATCACAAATTTCTAGATAACTGCAGTCTGCGTAGCTTTGATGGCTGGTATGGGCATATGGGCATATGGACAACCCTGAAAAGCTCAAAGGATATGCTGTTTTTATAAAAAGAAGGATTTTGACGATTCTAACAATGGTCTCAATGTTGTTTAAGGAAGGATTTAGCAGTCTTACATCTAAAGAGGTTCTAGTAAAGAGCATTAATGAGAAGAATTTTCTCTATTTAGCTTATAAATGTCATCTTATTTCTGCCAACAAATATTTTAATTGCTGCTGAAATTAATTGCTTCTACTTTTATTCTATCATAAGGCAGCATGATACAAATTGGCTTATAATGTGAAATTGATATGTAATGAGAACTGTATTATTATAATATTATTTCCTGCTAAAGTTATTATGTCATGCTTATAATTCTCCTCCCTCACACTCCAGCTATCTTTCCAATTCAAACATGGCCCTGTACTGCAGTTCCAGTATCCAGAATTTGAACCAACAATTCCAAAATAAATTTGCCAAAGGAAAAGCAGTGTGCTTGCATTATCTTTAAAGATTTGAATAACATAGATTTACCTATATATAGTTTTCTGATTCTTAGTATGTTATTTAATCTATGGGAAAAGCATCTTTCAGATTATTTCACTAATTCATTAATTCTGCAGTGCTCTGTTTGCCAAGGTTACAAGAAAGTTGCACTGTTATCTTGACTTAGCTGAAGCCTTGCCCCTGTTTTTCGCGGTGTTTCCTGAGTTCTGTGACTGCAGCTGTGCAGCACAGTGCTGCAAACTGGTTTTCAATACTACGATTTGCTTATTTAACCGAAACAGTCTGGCAGACCCAACTGGCAATTCTATTTATTTCTCTGCAGACTTGACTCTCCATGAAGTAAAGAAAGAATGCTTCATGAGACATGAAGACATCATCTTGCAAAGTTAGACAGTGGGCTGAGATTTCAAAAATTGCTAGAATACAGGAATAAAATAGCTCTTCAGTCCTTATTTTTTGAAATTCATTCATATAGAATTATCCTGAGGATGTGCATCATTTGAATTCCTTTGTTTGGTTTCATCAAATTAGTTTCTCATTCTCTACAGGCTCTTTCCAGAAGAAAACAACTTTATTTCAAGAATGAAGCATTCTGAAGAATGAAGAATTGTCACTATTATTCTATCTTTTAAGAAGGAACTTTTTGTTTTGTTAATTTCAATGTACAGTAACTGGAGACTGACTTCATAGAATCATAGAATCATGATTGGTTAGGGTCAGAAAGGACCTTAAGATCATCTAGTTACATCCACCCTGCCATGGACAGGGACACTTCCCACTAAACCATGCCACACAAGGCTATGTCCAACCAGGCCTTGAACACCACCAACGATGGAGCATTCACAACTTCCTTGGGCAACCCATTCCAGTGACTCACCACCCTTACAGTAAAGAATTTCTTCCTCACATCCAATCTAAACTTCCCCTGTATAAGTTTGAACACATTACCCCTTGTCCTATCACTACAGTCCTGGATGAAAGGTCCCTCCCCTGAGTCCCTATGGGCTCTTATCAGATACTGGAAGGCTGCTATGACGTCTCCACAAGGCCTCCTCTTCTCCAGGCTGAACAGCCCCAACTTTATTGTGGATCATATTTTCTGCATTAACTTTAAACACCATTCTCTGGAAAGAAGATGCATCTCAGCAAGAGGCACTCAAGTGCTCCGAGATGCTCACTCCAATGTTTGCTGAATGGAAATAATAAGCAGTTACCACACTGTGAATATTTTCTTATACTTCATTTTTTCAGTTGCTCTTCCTTGCTCAATATTAGAGAGTGTACATTCAACACATTGCTCAAAATTAATATTTGTTGATCACAATGTTTTGCACATGCTGATCTTCATCAATGTTAATATAGAATATGAGTCCTACAGATATTACAGGACATAGAAACAGCTTTTCCACTACATTAGTGTATTTCTGAGAGACATGATATTTCTATTTCTGGTCATTATCAGTTCAATGCCACTCTCATAAGGAACATCTTTTTTTAAATATAATACCTGCTTGAAGACTGTGTAGTAAATAACTAAAACATAGCAGTAGTCTTATTCTGGAACAAGCACTGCAGCACAACAGGGAATATTTAAAGGACATTAAAGCTGCTGACAAAAAATTTCTGTTCAGAATTTTCTCACAAATTTTAGAATCAGCTTAAACTCTTAACAGGCATGCTGCCCAGCACTAGCAATGTCTGCTGCCTTGACTAAAGATCAAAAGAGAAAGAGGAATTAAAAAGAAATAAAAATCCAGAGGCAGACAATAGTTTCATGCACCTAATGCCAGGAGAAACAGCAAATAAAATTGAAATTCAAAGCCTATTGAAAATGTAAAGCAGTTTCTAACAGGTAAGTCTGGAGCAGCTAGCAATATTCTTTTTGCACAAAGATCAAAATTAAGAAAATTGTAAATGTGTTTGGCAATCCCAGCAGTATCTCCATTTACATGTACCATAAAACCACAGTTTTGTACAATTTAGCATGTCTAGCAAGCATCATGGCTCAAAACCAGCTGAGAAATAAACTAGAGAGTTGATATTACAGAACAGGATTGAAGTGCATTGACAAAGCTGTGTGAGAGTTGTGTATAAAACACTTGCTTACATTTTGGCTTGCTAAACCAATGCCATTAAGCTTTTGTTAAACTGGACACTAAATTCTTGCAGAACATTTGGAGCAGGGGAATTAAAATAAGGAAAGTAAAAATGTCTTTTGTAGAAACTTCCAAATACAGTATGATTTGCAAGCAACAAATATTAGTGTGCTGCTTTTTTGATACTCTGAGATGAAAATTCATGAACTTCATCAACATAAAGGTAACCAAGAATAAAGAGTCATGTAAACAAATGGGCACTTTACCACACACTGCCAAAATCAAAAGCTTATTTGGACTTAACTGCTCCAGAAGGAAGTAGGTCAACTAGAAACTAACAGCAACCCTACAGGACTTCAGCTATACTGGGGTCACCTACGTGGAAGTAACAGATAGGCACCTACATGGAAGTAATGAAATATGACTAGTAGAGTTGCCTCTGGTGAAACTGTGCATTTCTTTGAGAATTATGCCAATTTTTATTCACTTGCTTGGCATTCAAGTAGAGAAACTGATGCAGCCAGACTCTTATGTGTGTGTGACTCCTAAAGAAGTTAAAATCATCTGACTTTGGAAAAAAATATGTATTAGAGCAAAGTATTTGAGTAAGAAATCAACAATCCCCTAAATTTCGCAAACTTTGCATTTAAAAATGAAGCTATTAAAAAAAATGAATCTATTAAAAAGTAAATAAAAAGGCTACATGAAAATAAAAATAAAACCCTGTGTGCATACCCATCCTGATTTCAGCAGTAGCAGTCATTTTTCTACTTTTTAGTAGCTGGTGGAGAGCTGTGCTTTTGACTTTTGACCTGGAAACAATGCTGGTAGTAACACCGATGTTTTCAGTTGCTGATAAGTAATTGTTACTTTGACCAAGGACTTTCTGAGTCTCACGCTCTGACAGAGAGGAGGGGAAGCCAGGAGGAAGCAGAGACAGGACACTTGACCCAAACTGACCAAACAGGTAATCCATAACACAGCACGTCATGCCCGTTATATAAACTGGAAGCTGTTACTCGGAAGAGCTAGATTATTGCTCAGGTAGGGCTGGGTTTTGGACTGCAGATGGTGAGCAGTTGTATTCTCTTTCCTTCTTTCCCTTACCATTATTATTATTGGTGGTGGCAGCAGTGGTTTTGTCTTATACCTTGGTTACTGGACTGTTCTTATCTCAACCTGTGGAAGTTATATTCTTTCTATTCTCCTCCCCATCCCACCTGGAGGTGGGGGAAGAAGAAGTGGGGGGATTAAGAGAGTGACTGCACAGTTCTGAGTTACCAGCTGGACTTAAACCACAACAGTTTTTTGTGGCACCCAACATGGGGCCAAGAGTTTTGAGATAATGACAGATCTGACTGGAGTGCGTCTAATCGTATTTGTGACAAGCACCTGTTGTTTCAGATTAATAGTCACTCATCACAATGCTGATTTATTGGCTCTCATAGTTGCTGCTCTTGATCTCAGAGTTTCAGCATATCCTTCCTTACTAACAACCAGTATTTGCTATGTTAGGGATTATTGGCTGGAGGCCTTGGTCTAAGGTTCTTGCTTCACTGTACTTAATGGTAATGATTTGTAATACAATAGACTCATTGATCATGAAACTGATCTGGCTTGCATTCCCGGTGTGATCATCACCTCTGTATTTTTGGAGGTATGTGATGGAGCTGTTTAGCAATTGCAAATAATTTTTCCCCTCCTCAGGCTGACAGCCTATGAAGAAGAAATTACCTTACACCTCCCTTTCCTTCACCAGGATGTTTGCAGCAGCATTTGAGAGTTTTAAAGGTTTTGAATGGCCTTTGCATACCCTTGAGACCTGCTTACTGATTGTGCTCAGTGTGCTGATCAGCACACATGCAACGTGTGTTTTACCCATGGCCATCTCGCCCTGAGAATGCCCTATTTTATATGATCTCGAAAGATAATCAGTGTCAGATTCAGGCCTTGTCTAGGGTTGGATCAAGATATAGGAGGACCACCAAGAGACTGGACAGTCATGAGTGGCAGGGTGTGGGGGACAGTATGGTGAAAGCCATCCAGCTGGCCTTAGTCATTGCTGAATGAGAAAAGTGACCAGTACTTTATCTTTGTACTGACTCATGGATGGTGGCAAATGCCCTGTGGGTGTGGTTGCAGCAATGGGGGCAGAGCAACTGGCAATGCAGAGGTAAACCCATCTGGGCTGCTGCACTGTGGAAAGATATTGTTGCCTGGATAACGAAATCTGGTGATGGAGGTACTCCATGAAGACGCTCATGTACCCAAGGGTCGAGCCATTGAGGAACACCAGAACAACCAGCAAGTGGATAAAGTTACTGAGATTGAAGTGGATCAGACGACATAGATAGGTAATGGACTTAGATTGGCAGCATAAGGATGAATTTTTTCTGGCCCAGTTCACCCATGACACCTCAGGCTATCAAGGCAGAGATGAAATGTATAGATGAGCTCATGATCAAAGGGTGAATTTAACAATGGACACCATTGCCCAGGTTATTCAAGACTGTGAAACATGTGCTACAGTTAAGCAAGCCAAATGGTTAAAGCCTCTTTGGTATGGAGGACGATGGCTGAAGTACAAATATGAGGAGGCCACCAGATTGATTATATCACACTCCCACCAACCCACCAAGGCAAGCACCTTGTACTTACCGCAGTGAAAGCAACCACCAGACGGCTGGAAACACACACTGTGCCCCATGCCACTGCCCGGAGCACCCTCCTGGGTCTTGAGAAACAAATCTTGTGGCTACATAGCACCCAGAGTGAACTGTATCAGAAAATGGGACTCATTTCTGGAACAGCCTTATACACTTGAGCCAAAGAGCATGGCATTGAGTAGGTATATCACATCCCCTACCATGCACCAGCCTCAGGGAAAGTCAGACAGTACAATGGGCTACTAAAAACTACACTGAGAGCAATGGGTGGTGGGACATTCAAACATTGGGATACACACTTACCAAAAGCCACCTAGTTGGTCAACACCAGAGGATCTTCCAACAGGGTTGGCTCAGCTCAGACAGAGTTTTTATGTACTGTAGAAGGGGATAAAGTCCCTGTGGTGCACATAAAGAAGCTGAGAGGAAGACAGACTGAGTTATTCCTGCTTCAGGTAAAAGCAAACCCAGTCGTGGGATTGCTTTTGCTCAGGGATCCGCATATACTTGATAGGCAATGCGGGAAGATGGGGAAGTCCGATGTGTACCTCAAGGGGATTTGATTTTAGGGGAAAATAGCTAATGCACTCAATTATATGCTGTTGCCTGCTATGTGGCACTTTTATAGACCACCAACTACATGTCTTCAGGTCACCAGTGACTGGTGCTGACTTCCCTCTGACCATCATCCCAACAAACAATGAACTTTGATGAAACCAGATGAGCTCAGCAGTGACCAGACAAGTTCCGTGATGTCATCAGCAAGCAATAATCCAACACTGCACACTCTCTCTCCTGCTCTGAAAGACTGTTACAAGAGATGGAGCCTGACATCATGGACAAGGTGAACTCAGCAGCTAAGGTCCATGCACTAAGGAATGACAGCTCTCTCTTTGTGTGCATGTGAATATAGAAATATTTATATATGCATATATGAGAGAAGAGTATATTGGTATATTGAAAAATGTGGGATCTAAGCACCATGTGAATGGCATAGAATAAGGGGTGGATATTGTTCTGATTCCAGCAGTAGCAGTCATTTTTCTCCTTCTTAGAAGCTGGTGCAGAGCTGTGCTTTTGACTTTTGGCCTGGGAACAATGTTGATAGTAACACCGATGTTATACCTTCCTTACTGGACTGTTCTTATCTCAACCTGTGGGAGTTATATTCTTTCCATTCTCCTCCCCATCCCTGTGGAAATGGGGTGGGAGGGAAGAAGAGAGGGGATTGAGAGAGTGACTGCATGGTTCTGAGTTACCAGCTGGGCTTAAATCATGACAATACAACCTGCCAACATCAAGTAAAAATATTTCCTCATTTTAGTTGCATGGAAACATCTCCATAGATTATATTTTTATGTTTGCTGTTGGGTTCCATTTATCACGTAACAGCTATTCTTTAAGAGGCTTGTAGGTACATTTGCCACAGGAGGCAACTCAAATATTCTCCATTTTCTGTGTGGCAACAGAAATGCTGCAATGGGCAGCATAAGCTACATACATAAATGCTTTAAAGCAAGTAACAACCAAACTTCTTCCTTCTCAGATGTATAAATTCATTTTTGTATGATTAAACAATATGAAACATTCAGACCTTCCTCCATATTGTACCCGACTACACTTCAAAATTTGCTCTCTTGCAGGGCTGGCTATTTAGTAAGCTTAAATTCAAGGATATTACTGCATTGTACTATGCAAGATTCTTCAATGCATCAACACTGGTTTGTTTATTAAAACCTTATCAAGAATATAGTTCAAATTAATAACCAGATTTCTTTTGCAGGTGTGGTGAGTTTACCCTTGCTGGACAGGAGGTGCTGACTGAAACCGTTCTATCACTCTCTCCCCTCAGCTGGACAGGAGAGGGAAAATATAACTAAAGGCTCATGAGTTGAGATAAGGACAAGGAGAGATCATTTACCCATTACCATTATGGGCAGAATGGACTTAATTTGTGGAAATAAGTTTAATAGTTTAATTTAATACCAAATCAAAGTATGAGATTGAGGACAAATAAAACCACATCCTAAAACACCTTCCCTCCACCCTTCCCTTATTTTCAGACTAAGTTATACTCCTGATTTTCATCATGTCCTCCCCCCAGCATGGTGCAGGTGGATGGGGTATGAATGGTGGTTGTGGTCAGTCCACCACGTATTATTATCTGCTCTTCTTCCTCAGGGGAAGGACTCTTCACACTCTTCCCCTTGATCCAGCTTGGGTCCTTCCCATGAGAGACAGCTCTTCACAAACTTCTCCCAACATGAGTCCTTCCTACAGGCTTCAGTTCTTCATGACCTGTTCCAGCATGGGTCCCTTCCATGGGTGCAGTCCTTCAGGAATAGCCTGCCCCAGTGTAGGCCCCTTCCATGAGTGCATCCTTCAGGAACAGACTGCTCCCACGTGGGTCCCCCCTACCAGCAAACCTACTCCAGAGTCGGCTCATCTCTCCATGGGGCCACAGGTCCTGCCGGGAGCCTACTCCTGTATGGGATTCCCATGGGCTCCCAGCCTCCTTCAGACTTTCCTCTGCTCTGGTGTGAGATCTCCTACAGGCTGCAGATGGGTATCTGTTCCACCATGGTCTCCCATGGGCTTCAGGGGGACAGCCTGCTTCACCATGGACTTCTCCTTGGGATGCAGGGGAATCTCTGCTGTGGCTTCCCCTCTTTCCTCACTGATTTTGGTGTCTGCAAAGCTGCTTCTCTCACATATTCTCACTCTTGTTTCTGCAGCTGCTGCTGTGCAACTTTTCCCCCTTCTTAACTACGATATCACAGAGGTGCTACCACTGTCCCTGATAGGTTCAACCTTCGCCAGCGGTGGGACCGTCTTGGTGCCAGATGGCATTGTCTCCATCAGACATAGAGAAAATTTCTAACAGCTTCCCACAGAACCTACCCCTGTAGACCCTCAGCTACCAAAACCTTGCACACAAAACACAATAGTTCAACAATAGTAGACACAATGTGAATTTATGACCAATTCCAGCTAAAATCAGCATTACTAGAAATTAAACTGAAGTTGTTCTAAGGAGGTAACTGATTTTTACATATAAATTCAACAAACACTGATTGACAGGATTTTTTTAGAAAAATCAGTACTTTTATTGGAAAAGAGAGAAAGACACAACAGTAGCCTATTTGAAAAAGTCAATAAAAGTAAAAATGTTTAAAAAATTCCTCAGGAGGAGTAATTGCATTGAGAGGATTTTATTAGTGTAGAGATTATCTTGAAGTCAATTTCAGCATCAGAAGTCAATAGCTACCCTGAGTGTTTTATCATTATTTTGCCTGTTTCCACCATAGAGATACTTCAGCCATTTCCAGCCAAATTCTGAAGCGACTATCTAGAGAGGGGAGGGCTGCAGCACCTGATCGGGGGAGGCTCGGCGTCCTGGAGCTTCAAATCAGAGCAGAAACAGGCACCGAGGGAGTCTCAAGTCCTCGACAGGGCTTGCCCAGGAGCTGGCAGCTCAGCAGACGTGAGGAGCTGACTCATATGGGGCGGCGCCAGGAGAGGCGCACCAGACCTAAGTAAGTAAAAGCCTGCCCCAGGGAGAGTGAGCGATCAGGAGTTTGGTGAACAGGATGGGATCGAGGCAGTTTACCCAGCAGTTCACGCGGGCAGTCGAGCGGGATGGTGAGTGCGCGATTGAGAGAGGGAACATAGCTTGATGCAAGCAAGTGTCGATTTATTAACAAACTTCATACACTTATATGCAATTCCTCTACAAGCATGTGACATACTGATTGGTTATCTCAGAATGCGCACTAGCTATACAACAGCTTCTAATTGGCTTTTCACTAATACAAATGACCTCTAAGCTACCAAAATCAGGGTGCAAATGGGAGGCGTTTTCTTACCTCCTTTTGTTCCCTTTGTCTTAGGCATTCTGCCCTTAAGGCCTCTCCCTACATCTCCCCCTTCCTTTTGCACAAAGAGAACTTTTGCCCCTGATTGGGCCATCATCTTTTGCAAACATTGAAAAAGACAAGGTAAAAGCAATAAAGAAGCATAAAATCTATAGCAGCTCTATTTTGTAATGTAGTATGACAGACGCTATCAACATTAATACCCAACACCCAATCATAGTCCTTTTGAAACAACACTGTCTTCTGAAAATTTTCTGTCTTCCT
>JANRGW010013708.1:0-11013 GCA_024733675.1 Psilopsiagon aymara
CAGCCTTCCAGTATCTGAAAGGGGCCTATAGGGATGCTGGGGAGGGACTCTTCATTAGGGACTGTAGTGATAGGACATCGGGTAATGGGTTCAAACTTAAACAGGGGAAGTTTAGATTGGATATGAGGAGGAAGTTCTTCACTGTAAGGGTGGTGAGGCACTGGAATGGGTTGCCCAGGGTAGTTGTGAGCATTCCCATTCCTAGCAGTGTTCAAAGCCAGGTTGGATGGGGCCATGGTTTAGTGTGAGGTGACTCTGCCAATGGCAGTGGGTTAGAACTGGATGATGTTAAGGTCCTTTCCAACCCTAACTATTCTATGATCATACATTTTTGTATGTTTTCAATATTATGTGTGTGGTTATACTATTAGTATCCAAGAGTGAGAAGAGCAAAGTGTGCTCCTCTGCTCTGTGCTAGGAAGGTTCCTGAAGAGCCCAGGTCACTCTGGAAATGGCAAG
Source organism: Psilopsiagon aymara (assembly GCA_024733675.1). Taxonomy (NCBI): domain Eukaryota; kingdom Metazoa; phylum Chordata; class Aves; order Psittaciformes; family Psittacidae; genus Psilopsiagon; species Psilopsiagon aymara. The sequence goes on from JANRGW010013708.1 coordinate 460, forward strand.
AGTCTAGATCTGAGAAGTATTGAACATGGTTTTGGCTATTCTAATATTGAGCATGGAGGTGAGCTGCACTTTATGTTTACCCCTCTGACTTGACAAATCCTCAAGTAACACATGGGCAAGAGCAGGAGAATAAGTATGTTATAGTTTGTCTGCACTGAACCACAAAAGTCTTTAATGCTTTTTGGATGGGCGACAGCTGAAACTCAGGAGGATTAAAGGACTGCAGAGGATGTCTCTTTTAAACACCAAAGTTTGCAGACATGGCTCACTGCAGCTTCAAAGCTACCTATACCCCAAAAGCAACCTTTACTCTGTGGTCTCAATAAAACACCAAACTTGTCAGCTACTCAAAGGGAAATTCTGATTTGTGCAAATCAAATAAGTGTTGTTTTTGTCTGACTTTGTTAACTACAGGAGACTACAAAGGCAAAAAGGTTTTCAGTCTGTTATTAAGGAATGTTGAAGGGCTGGCTTCCTGATGAGCCAGAAGAGTTGGAAGCAAGCACACAACATAAAAATGATTCAGAAACAACCTGATACCCTAGTTTTATAAAAACTCAAATCCAGAAGGCACAAACAGCTGCAGCAGAGAAATTATCAGGTAGGGATTGCAGCATTTGTTCACTGCAGAAGCAGCAGTAGACTTGGATCCTTCCCTGCTGGAGAGAGATGCAGGCAGAGCAAAACGAGATGTGCAAGCGCGCTGCATCTCTCAGGCACCTCAGTGGTGGTAGGAAAGCAGACTGACACCAGAGGGTTGGGCACTGCTTGTTAAACTGCAGATTTCAGTTTCCCCACTTTGCTGCATCGTCTGATGAGCTGATTAAATCAAAGCTGTGCATGTTCTCACCTTGGTAATCCACTGCTTGAAGCAGCTTCTCCCTTTAGCATCTCTCAGACCCGGCACTGAAAGGCTGATGGGTTTTTAGAACACCTGGGAAACATTTTTGGACCTCTCACCTGCCTGAGGATGTGCCCAGATGAGCACACACCATTGCTCCCATGATCTGGAGGCTGAATTTCCTCATTGGCATGGATAGGATAAAGAGGCACTATTGCTTTGTATGAAAACCAGCTTGTGAGCAATTTTAAAAGGAAAGATAATTAAGACAAGCCTTTCTGCTGTATGCAAAGAGGGGACAGATGGAATTACCTCCTTTCCTGGAATCTCCTGCAGGATTTTCCATGGCTGTAGAACCCTCTGCACTTTGTGTGGGTCAGGCTGTGACTCCTAGACTCCTATGGAGAAGTTCAAGCAGCAATAGCGAAGCTATGTGTCTTTCAGCAAGACTCTTATCTCAAGGCATGAAGCCTCATATCCCAAAGTGCACAGCAGTTAATTCTCAAGCTCACTAGAAAGCTTCATGCCTCTTCATTTCCCTACTGTAAATGAGTAACATAACCTTGGGATGCTGCTTTGTAGCTTGGTTTTCTTTTCTTGTTGGTTGAAGAGGAACAGCTGTTGAGATATCTTTTGGTTGTCCTTCATTGCAAGGATTTGTGTGGTATTTAGGATGTGCTCTCTAAAAATGCTGTTATTAAAGCAGCTCGTGACACACAATGTCTCAGCACCACTCCATACAGGTAGTCCTGATGCTCTGGGTCTTGCTACCCTGCCATCCGCCACTGCAGCTTCTAGGTGTCAGCATGGCAGACTTATAAATCCCAGCACTATCTGGCTTTGCAGCTGTGTGATGAGTTTTTAATTCACATTACTATGACCAGGAAAGTGGGATGATGCAGGTTGGGCTGCATCAAAGAGATAGATGCTTGTTGCAGGAAGATGCTGCAGTAGTCAGCTGGATGGGAAAGCCATGCTCAGACCCTGAAAGGCTGCAGCACTGAAGTGACTCAATTTCCTTAACACTGACATTGTGTGACAGCACATGCAATAGCTCACTTCAGTGCTCCACTGGCTAATAGTAGTTTTCCTGAATATTTCATTTCTTTCACCATTAAACTCCCAGATAGGAAAGCATTAACAGTGAAATGGACTTTTACCTGCTGACCCTGATCCTCACTTAACAACATCTTTCTGCTTTGCTCTGTCCTCCAGCCCACCTCACCTTCTCCAAGGTGGCTTGCTTAAGGACATATTCCTATAGCAGGCAAAACGAGGATCCTGAAGGCAGAGAAAGCCTCACACAGCAGTACTTCAGCTAAGACAAACTAAAGCTCTTCTCCAAGTTCAGGAGGGTTCACAACTGAGGTTTCAATGACACATGGTTTATTGCTAGCTAGAAGGAGGTACATGCCCACAAAGCAACTCCTGGAAACTCCAGCTAGTTTAAAAGGCAGACAAGCTTGTTCCTTTGTAATTAGAAATAATTGCAAGAAAATACTTTTCCAACAGTTATTCTACACCTGTGGCCAACATGTCTCCCGAGTGACAAGCCACCAACCTCAGCCCAACTTTTGCTACTTAAGTAGGATGTCCTTGGTCTCAGCTAGATGCCCCAGACTTTTTCAGCTGCCAACACAGCTCACCCTCAGGAGCTGGAGAAGAAGCTTGGTCTAAAAGCTCTTGATACAAGAGTTTTGCTATTTACTCCCGTTCCTGCTGTTCTCCAGGTCTGTAACCAAAAGCAACCACCATCCAACAAGCTGTAGCTACAGCTACAAAACATTCTGACTGCATTGGAGGAAAGCAGCCTCAGCACAGAAAGAACACCTTTATACCTATACTGCTTATAAATCAGGACACCCAAAAAGTGGTCAAAACACCAGATCTATTACAGACAACAATTTAGATTTTTAAAAGTATTATTCTAATGGAAATGTGCAAAAGAAATTTAAAAGTTCAGGAACCCCAAAGATCTAATAATAAACCAAATTGGGGCCTAATGTATGACATACTAATTTGTAACTATAAAGTGGAAAAGCTCAATTTGACTCAGTAAGATTCTCTGACATTTCCTTTAATTGTAATGGTATTATAATTAATAGAGTGGAAAAAAATTAAGGCAATACAATCATTTCCTTACTGGATATGGTGTCAAGGCTGTAAGAAAAATGAAACAAGACACAATAGCCTGGGGCAACCCAGCCGCTGCTCAAGCACATGGTGGGGGGCTGACAGCTTTTCCCCAGGTGCTCTGCTTTTGCATGAATCCTATGGATCCTTAGGCTCCAACACCTACTTGTGTGCATTAAAAAATTCGTTGGGTACTTATCCAAGGTGAAACAGCAGCCAAAATGGAACAGACAAAATAGATGCTAAGGATGAGATGGGAAAAGTTCAGAGCATCAAACACCACATGGTCTGAATTGCCTTGTGTGAGTCCACAGCCTTACTCTTGGCCCAGCTTGTGTCTATTCAAATTAAGGATTTGATGACCATTTTTATTTTTATTCTTTAATATATACTCATTCCTATCTATTTTCTGCCAAACTTGCCTCTTCCAGAATCATTTGAGGCTTCTCCGTATTACGTAGTCTTGCAGCCGAAATGACAGAGGCTAGGGCTCACTACCACCACCCCACGGTTCCTTGCAGAGACAGTTTTGCTCAACTGTTCCCCACTGACAGCGCCTGAAATGCACTTTGGACTTACCACAACTCCTGGGGTGTCTTATCTGGTGTGATGCAAAGCAGAGAAAAGCTGAGGATGATGAGAAATTAGCAATCAAGCCCTCCAGGCTCTGCACCTTTTCTTGTCCCCTGTAAAACAGGAAAGGCTGTACCAGGCTCTTCAGTGACATTCAGCAAGAGCATCACTGAGGAGCATGTTTGGGAACTAATCACCTATGTGTGTCCTGACTCCCAGTGGTTTTACTGCACTGAGCAGCTGCTTATAAAGAAGGAAGAAACTAGTTTTGAAACTTAAGTTTCAAGTTATTCAAGACAAATTGCTCTTAGTTTCTTAAACATTTTCATGTCTTTTTTAATTCAGTTAAAGCTGATCCTGATTTGAGTGGCAGCTTAAGTCACTTGGGACATTTCATTTAAATAAAACCCACTTCTGTTTTGTTTATCTCACAGGTCTGCAGCAGTTGGAGAGGATTTACACTCCAGTCAATAAAACCTCCTGCTATTCAAAGGGTGCCAGACCATAACAGCATAAGCCAGGGATGGGGCTCCAATGAGGGCTACAAGAGGAAAGTCCTCCCTAGTGAGCTGCAAGCTGCATTCTTCTGCTTGCTGCATTCCCACATTTAGTTCCATCAGCTGTGTAGAGCTGGTACACATGGGCTTTAAGGAAGATGGAAGAACAAAAAGGAGTTTTCAAGAGGCAATGCTGCTGATGCTGCCCCTGAGCCAGCACTGAAATGCTGTTCCCCCTCTTCAGGGGCTCCTGACCAGTTTCGTAGTGCTATAAATCACAGCACACAATTAAACCGAAAGCTCCTCACCCTGTAATTATTAAAATGAGAGTCCAGAACCCTGACTGCTGATCTGGGTCTGCTCTCTTTGATACCCTTCATTTCCGTTTCATATACACCACTAAGCCAGGGAATGGCAGTCTGGAACTGTGAGGCAGAAGATGAAATTGCCCCACACTGAAGCACTTTGCTCCTTGCTTTCACATGCAAAGGGCTGCAGCTGAGCATGGGACACCTTTTAGAAGGGCTATAGCTGGGTATAACCCAGCTCCTCTCCCAGCCTCTGTGCTTTCTTACCTGATTATAAAGCACAGCACCCCTTTACAGGAAAGCATTTTGGCCTCCTTTTACCAAGCTGGAAACCCGAGGGCATTTTGCAAGGTGAGGGGAGAAGTGTTTCATGGTGATTTTAGAAGCCCTCAAGCCTCATGTGGCCTTTGCCTCCTGTATGCTGCCATGAGTTATCCAACCTGTCACAGGAGCTGGAGGCTGCAGTGCAGCCCCTAATGAAAGAAGACCTCACATCCAAAGAATGGCACAGCAAAGCTCAAAAACCCTTTGGAAAAGAGAGAAAAAGGCAGAGGGAGAGATAAATGCACAACAGGCGCTACCCGTGAGCAGAGTCAGAGCTCCTACTCCTCCTCCTCCTCTCCTGTGGAAAAGCTCTCCTCAATAGGTGAAAAACATGTTTCTATATTTAACTCACTCGCTTTGCAGAAAATATGCTCCTGACCCAGCTTGATTTACCCAGGACATCCTATTGAGGGTTTTTTCAATCCAAACACGGTGCTGAAAACAGGATGGATGATAAACGCTGACATAGTACCCTATTTGTGTCTCTAAAGGTTGAGTGTAAAGTTCTGCATTTCATAATTGCTCTGTCGAACCCTTTTTGCTTTTGCAGAGGATTTGCTGCTTCTCCTCTTGCCTCAGCTTTCTAAATAAAGCCTCTTATTGATTCTGGACTTTCTGCTCACTCCAGATGAGCATCACTAAGGCAGAGAAATTGGTCAGCAAGGCTCCCCCCTCACTCCCCTGCTATATATTTTGTGGTTTTGAGTTAAATATACCATAAATACAAGATGGAAACATAAGTCTTGCTGCCTCACACACAATGCCAGTATCAATGGTCTGATCCAAACAAGGGCACCAAGAAAAGGATCCTGACACGCTGCAATGTTATGCATCTTTAGAATAAAAAACAAGCCAGACTGTAAGGATTGGAGTCTACAAGCCAAAACTCAGCTCACCTCAACAGCAACTATTGGAAAGACATTTTTGTGGGTTTAACATCATTGCTGATGCAGTCACCTGGTGCTGTCCTGGTACAAGATACGATTTTCCACCTCCATATTTCAGACTGCCATCCCTTGGATTAACTGCCCTGCACTTAGTGATGTCTTTGACCAAAGTCCCCATGGTTACTGTAGAACACCATACCATGTTGATTTACAGACATATAGAGTTTCAATGACAAGATCTCACTACTTTTAGGCACCTTTTGCTCTTTCCAGCCAGGTTGCATCCATGGGACCAAGCTCCTCAACTGAGGACAATAAGGACCTCAAACTGAGCCATAAAGGGTAAAGGGGTCTCTGTGACCTCCATTCCTGTAGTTCTGTCACCCAGACAAGACCTTCCTATCAGGTGAACAGGCCAGGATGGAATATCTGGAAGCTCAGGTATGAGTACATGGAAGCTCAGCTATGAGCTTCCTTGCTTACAGTCATTTATGTCTCAGCCTTGATATTACTAAGTAGGGTTTCTTGTCCATGGATAGTAATAGCACACCTTGAACTGGCTGTATACCATGCCCCTGAGCAGCTTTGCTTTACAGGATAGGCTTTCTGTTTGCTAATGAAGGTTTGTAACAAACTGCATATACATTTCTATAGCCACTTGGGTCACTGTTACCTTGGTTCACACTGATTTTCATTGAGCCCATCTGTGCTATCATGGGACTACTTTGGCCTCCAAGTTAGACTCTCCCATTAGGATAGAAGACCAGCAGACAAGCAGCATCCCAAGTGTCTGGTGTAGTACTCAAAATGAGAATCATTGGATCTGTTTTTATTCCTTCCTCCCCAATGAGTCTCTGTTTGGCCAATCTCCATATACACTTATACATAGATTAGATTCGTAAGCTTTACACAAAGCCTTTGTCCATAGAGTTCACCCAATAAACAGAAAGTTAAGATTACTGGTTACAGCTTAGACATAGCTTTGCTTTATCCAGCTCTTCAACAGGTAAGAGGTTAGCTTGTCTGCTTCAGAGCTACTTGATTTTTACATACCCTTTCCCCCACAACCAAACCCTGAAGTACAAGATCTCAGTAAAAACTATTTACAGAGGGATTTGAGCATTTATGTGCAGTTGTTTTGTCACTATTGGACAAACAAGGCATTAGGTCTGTTCCTGATCAGCAGGGCTTAGTTTAAACAAAAACAGCAGTTGAGGCTGCTCTGGGAGAGGATGGAGAGCTCAGAGCTGGGGCAAGGCAGAAAGAGCCATGCAGATCCTTACCAAAACCCAAAGCAGATACTTTCCAAGGACTTTAAGAGCTGAAGCTGTTTAAGCATCCACGGAGCCCTACATACCAATCTCTAACAAAGCCAAAAGCAGATGCCTTGGGGAAAGGTATAAGACTAGAGCAAACATAGGGCTGCGCTTCTTGCAAACAGTCCTCCAGCCTCAACTATTTGCCATGTGTGGAGTTCATGAGAGGACATTTCTGCATCTTGTGGTGGAAAAAGCCACGAGTGCAATCTCTACCCAGCTCCCCATGTCACCATATAGATAAAGGTAGGTTTTGTGCCTCCCCAGCTGAGGAGGAATAAACAAAGCCTGGCCACTGGTGGAGCCAGTGAACAGCTGAAGAGGGGCTGTATATCCACCAGGATCTGCCGGCTCCAGGGAAGCTGGGCTGAACTGATGTTTTAATAGAAACACTGAATATAAGCCCCTCCAAAACAAAATAGCAGTGAGTGGCAGTGGTTAGCATTAGTACAGCTTTCTCTCACACACTGATGCCTGAATGAGCTTCATTTCTACACTTGATGAGCTAGCATTTTGCGAGTACAGCCAGGGTACTCCTTGCTGCTCAAAGCACAGAAAGAGATGGGCTTTGCATCTTCAGCATTCATTAATCATCATCATCATCATCCATTTTCATCCCCAGCAATCTGGTGTTTTGCAGATGTAGACAGAAGATTCCTTTTCCTTTGGTATCCATGAAAGAGGACCTTCATCCAAGAAGGACTCTGAGCTCTTTTGCCTCAGCTGCCATTAAATGCTCAGCAAAGGGCAGGGTCTCTCTGCCAGCAACAGGGAACAAAACACCTCACAGGCACATGGACACAAGCCCCAAGATGGACCACAGCAACAGGACTGGCAAATTGCTATTATCTCTGCATTAGAGCAGGGCTTTTAGCTGTCATATTAGAACATCATAAAAGCTTTGCTTTATCATCTGAGTAATTAAAATACACGAACCACAGAAACTAACTGACAAGATCCAAATAAAACCTCTCAGCCAGTAACAGGGCTCAGGAGAAAGCAGTTTCTTACACATTACACATGGGGTGCTTTGCAGCCCTAATATCACACCTCACCAAGAGCTGGGTTGGGCGAAGGGTGAAAAGTGGTGCTGCAGCATAGCACAATGAGGGGATAAAGTCATCCCACCTTCCTGCAGCAGAAAGCACCCCACAATCATCATTGTATGGCAGAGAATACCCTCAAGACATGCTGACAGTTTTGACCATCTGTATGAAACCCTTCCAAGCATCAAATAAAGATACTTTTAATTCATTGTAACTTTAAATGGATGCTGTTTACCAGCTTTCTGTTGCACTGTCTCTGTCACAGCACCACCCAAGGCATTACAGCACTGCAAATATTTGCTGGGTTTAACTGGCTTTTACATAATTACTTTCTCCACAGAAAGAAAGCCTGACTGGGTAGTGCTGATAGTGCCCAAAATTAAGCCTTTATAGGAGCAGTTCAACATCTCTCCAAAAACCAACATCTTCTGGACTCGGCTTTATGTCAATAATGGAGACATTTCTATCTGTTAGCATCTATCTGTTCTTCCTTTCTCATTAAAGCTGGGAAAGGGTTTTTCTTCCCTCCTCCCCCTCTGCAGCAGCTTTATCTTCAAGTGGGATAAATAAGCAGCACTGAGCACTGGCAGCAAAGATTCATTGCACTCACTGGCCTCTCATTTCCCATTTCAGCCTATCATCCCTTCCCCTGTGTAGTCTTAACTTGCAAATAGTCGTGTTCTGCAAAAAGCATTGGAAGACCTTGAATTAGCACACAGTGAAAGTCAGGATTAGGAGGCAGTCATTAACAAAGGTGCATGCCCTGACAGCCTCTCATTTAACGGCATGGTCAGAGATTATTTACACTGTAGCATTAAGAATCCTGATATCCAAATGTCTGATCAGCTTAAGATGTGCCCTTTAATTCCTGTTACCTTGCTGAAACCTCATGTCAAACCTGTGTGGACTCTGCTTGCATCAAAAATGAATCACTTCTAGCTGCTGGAAGCCGACTTTTCCTGGCTAGATTTATGTATGTGGGTAATGGGGTGTAATAGAAAGGTGGTTGGGATTCTCACATCAACTTGGATGAAAAGTTTAGCACTTTAAAAGAGCAGATTAACCTTTGTGAGACCCAAAGCCACCCCCCTGACTCCTGCCACAGACGCCTGCTGCACCAGACAACTGTAAAACTTGAGTGACTTAATGTATGGAACTAAAACTTGTTAAAATAAAATGGACACGTGGTACAATGCATACAGACCCATAGATCATCTCCGCAAACCATGTACCTTGTGCTTAATTAGGCGTTGAGGACATGAGGCCATGTCCAAGACACACTTTGGTGCCTTTCAGAAATACTGAAGCAATTATTGTGGCTGGGCATTGCCTGGATGAGTGTGTGCCAGAACATCACCTTCCCACCCTCCCCATCCACCAGGACACGCAGTGCTGACTACACTTGACCCTATGCTGAGCAGTTTTATTTCTTTAATGCATTAGTAAAATGATTAACTTAGATGCTTTGGCCGTTTACTTGTTTTCAGACCGAGTCTAAAGCCAAGAGCAGCTTTTGGAGAAGATAATTACTCTCTACTCACACAGGAAGACAAATAAGGGGACCATTCTGATCCTCTTATCTGATCTCTTGCCATCTCCCAGTAAGGTCTGAGCAGTCTGCAGTAAATAAAGGCTAATCTTAAACTCCTAAGAATGTCTGTCATAAGAAGACAGGACCTTGACAAGGGGTCACCTGATTTCTGATACGGATGCCCAAGGAACGGCATTCAGTGGGAGAGCAGCAGTGTCTTCATTTTAATTTCCTTTCAAAACATTAGTAGGCTTGAGAAGCCAGCAGTTTATATGCATTAAGTTTGTTTCATAGATTCAATTTTTGTTTTTAAAGAGTTAATCCCAACTGCCATTGAATGGCCACAAGAAGGCAGGAACAACAGGGACCAAGGCCAGATTGCTGATGGAGTTGCAGCAGTTATAGCTGAGAGCAGATAGGCTCAGCTACTATGAGTCCATTCTGGTAAATACCTTTCTGCCCCAGACACCCCAGCATTTTTGTACCTGTACTAGTTTAACAGACTAAGTCAGTGCATGAAAACCAGTTTCTGTATTGCTTTCTCCCTTGACTCCTTTACTTGCAGCACCATACCTTGCCTCCTTATCTCAATCTCAAACTTTTATCTTGCTTTCAGTGTTGTCCCTTCAACAACAGTGTTGACCCATGACTCTATCCATAGAATCATGGAACAGATAGGGTTGGAAAGGACCTTAAAAATCACCTAGTTCCCACCCCCTGCCATGGGCAGGGACACCTCACACTAGACCAAGGCCCCATCCAACCTGGCCTTGAAAACCACCAGGAATGGAGCATTCACAACTTCCCTGGGCAACACATTCCAGTGCTGCACCACCCTCACTAAAGAACTTCTTTCTCATATCCAATCTAAACTTCCCCTGTTTAAGTTTGAGCCATTAACCCCTGTGCTGTCACTACAGTCCCTAATGAAGAGTCCCTCCCCAGCATCCCTATAGGCCCCCTTCAGACTCTGGAAGGCTGCTATGAGGTCTCCACGCAGCCTTCTCTTCTCCAGGCTGAGCAACCCCAACTTTCTCATCCTATCTTCATACGGGAGGTGCTCCAGTCCCATGATCATCCTCGTGGCCTCCTCTGGAC
>JANRGW010013709.1:0-17340 GCA_024733675.1 Psilopsiagon aymara
TCCCTTGTTGTTTCCCTTATCATTATTATTATTGGTGGTAGCAGCAGTGGTTTGTGTTATACCTTAGTTACTGGGCTGTTCTTACCTCAACCCATGGGAATTATGTTCTTTCAATTCTCCTTTCCATCCCTCCGGGAGCAGGGGAAGGAAAAAAGGGTTGAGGGAGTGAGGTAGCAGCTGCGTGGTTTTGAGTTACTGGCTGGGCTTAAACTACAACACTGGATCAGATAATTATGTCTTCTCTTCAGTTTTAGCCTTTCTTTCTTGCCATTATTTCTCTCAAAACTGTGGGTTTGAATGTCCTTAACACAGAGAGAGATTACAAATTCTTACTCATTTATGTGGAAAGAGAGAGCACTGTGGATCTATGGGAAAGATCAAAATCAGAAAAACATGGAAGCAACAAACTTTGGCAATCAAAAATAACTGCACTCTTTAACTATCAGCTGGTAATAATCACAAAGACATTCTGAGAATGCTATCTTTTGTCTCCTTTCTATATATATATAGGTTTGGGTTGATTTTTTTTTTTTTCTTTTTTGCCAATGCTACAAAGTCTGTAAGGAACTTGATTTGTGTATACTTCACTGCATATCAAGACAGTCACATTAACGGGTAGGAATCTGCAGGTAAGACTTGTATAGGAAATGAGAAGGTCTCAAATTTTTGCATCTGATTTTCAATCAGTCTTCTTTATTATGATCTTTCTTATTGTGTGGCTTTAAATTAGAGGTGGCACCTTTTTCACATTTTAAACCTTTATCATTTTGTGGGGGGTTCAGCTTGCTTCTAGCCAGCTTCCCACTCACTCTCTTCTCTCATGGAATGGCAAGAGAACAGAAGGAAAATAAGATTAATGTAGCAAGATAGTGGCAGTTTAATAGGGAAAGCAAAAGTTACATGCAGAAGCAAAGCAAAATCAGGATTTCCTTAGTTAGTTTGCATTGTCAGGCAGAAACATCTTTTCCTCTTCCTTTCCCCAGGCTTTTACAACTGAGCATGGTATCATCTGATATGAAATATCCCCTTGGTTAATTTGGGCCCAATGTCCTATCTATATCTGCCCCTGATTTCTTGCCCACCCTAGCATACTTGCTGCAGGGAGAAAGCCTTAATACTGTGCAAGATTTTTTTAGTGGTAGCTGAACATTGGTATGTTTTCAACACTGGTTTAGCTACTCATGTAAAGCACACCACTATACATACTCCTGTAAAGAAACTTATCTTTAACCTAGACATATATAATATGCATTTTAAGAAAATATTTAGCTTGAATGGGAATCAAGCTGAGATGTTCTCATGAAAATTAACCTTATTTTTCTTCTTTGATCTTGTCCTTGGTTTTGTAATATATCTGTCTACAGGTGTTTTATGAGGATAAGTGGAAGGTAAAACAATACAGAAGAATGTCATCATACACTTTCCCTTACAGTTACTTTGCCTACAACTCTTACCTTGTTGGCATTTTGACATATGGATGTGTGGATTTTCCATGGTTGTGAATTTAATAAATCTTTAAACTTTAATTGACATTATGTAACCACAGAATCTTTTGGGCTGGAAAGACCTTTAAGATCATTGAGCCCAACCATTAACCCAGCACGGGCAAGTCCACCACTAAACCATGTCCCCAGACACCGCATCTCCATGTCTTCTCATATTCATGTAAGATTACTTTTAAAAAATACACATTACTGCATGCACACAAAACTGTGTAATTCATTGGCTCATTCACAATATGGTGGTATTTTCAGTATCTCTACGTATATTTTTTTTAGGTTTAAAAAATGAAATAAAGGAGTTATGAGGGTTAACAATAAAAATTAAAACATATAGCTAAGGCTTTTACCTGGCACAGATACACCATACACATTTGCTTCTTGTATGAAGTCCAACATTACAATGACATCAGAAACTTCTGTAGTTGCAACATTCTCCCCTTTCCATCTAAAACACATTAGAAAATAATTTAGCCCCATGAGAACATATGGACACCTCTTCTTGAAAAAAAAACATTACCCTTAGTAGGAACTCCATTCCTTTCAGACTAACAACACCTCAGATTTGTTCCCACTTATCACACTGGTATTTTGACCTGATCACCAGAAGACTTGCAATTCAAATGGTACTGGACATTAGCTATCACTATAAAGCACAATGAAAGCTGATCATAGTCTGATATAATGGTTTTCAAAACTTTGATGTGTATCCAAACATGTAAAATGTGACCAGTCTTCAGTATTTGATAATTTTTTCCACTTCAGTATCCAACTTGCCTGCTCGCAGCAAAACCATCACTTGTATTATGCTGATTGGAAAGACTGTTCAAAGAGTTAATTCCTACAAAACATTCTGGAAATGAGCTATCCAGCTCTACAGGAACGCTTTTTAAAAAATTAAGCCCCTAATATCCACTATAAGATCATTACAAACTATATCACAGTAGTAATAAACTGAACACTTCAGGCTGAAAAGAAATTGAACAGTATTAGTATATTCTGCAAGTCCATTTTTTTTTTTAATGAAGAAATGTTTAAAGAAGCAATAATTATACCTGAAGGTATCTCCAATTCTGTCCCAGAAATAAAGAAAATTCTCATGATCTTGAATCATTAGATCTCCGGTATTAAAATAAAGATCTCCCTTCTTAAATACCTCACAGAGTAATTTCTTTTCTGTGTGTCTCTTATTGCCAGCATAACCAAAGAAGGGGTTCTTCGCATTGACTTTGGAAATGAGAAGACCGGCCTCACCTATACAGAGAAGTTGAAAGAATGTAAACCTGGGATAACATTGCACATTTTCTGTGCTTTACATTAGCATTAATTTCATACTCATGATTTTACGAGACCAGGAACCAAGTACAGCAGGGTTCTGTAGATAAGACCCAAAAATAACAACTGTTTCTACTGCTTTACAGTTCCTGTAGTCACCTCTACATGCAAAGTGACCATACAGACAGAGTACCATATTGTATACTCAAATTCCTAGTCTTTTATATTTCTTCCTAATAACTCTTCATTGTTCTCCCAGAAATGTCATCTATCAATTATAAGTTCACTAGTAGGTTTACTAAGCTCTCAAAGTGCACTGTTCATATTAGTATTACGTCCCACTCCCCACACCTTACTGAATTTAGAGTGCTGAGTCTCAACTTCATCCTACTGAAAAAACATTGTTAATAAAAACCAGGTATTCAATCCAGGCATTAAATCCCTGTGTAGCCTCCTTTCTGAAGTTCTGAGAACAAGTCTTAAGACTTTTCATTGATGTGATACAGCCTCATTGCTTTCTTCTTAAAGTAAAATATAACAGTCTTAATAATTTTTTTTTTCTCAAAAATACGGAGAGATGGGACTAGGATTATCCTGTTATGCATTGTAGATTATCTGGGTATTAGTTTGCTTTAAGTGGAATAGTACGAACTTCATTTCTTTTTGGAAGCACATTCTGAACAATGAAGTTCAAGACTTATGTTCCTTTGTATCAAAGAATTGCAAATATGAAAACATATGAAAATAAAAAAGCTTCTAAATGTATGCAGAGTTTTTACTTTAAGACCGCCACCTCATAAAAAAATACATGCCTTCTTCTCATAAATTGGTATTGTTTAAGATGAAAGCATTTAGCTCACTGGCAGTGTCACTGCAGCCATGATGCTCTGAAGATAAAGGGCATTGGTGCTGACTGGTATAATTGGAAAAAAATTAGACCAGCTGTCTGATTAGGGAATGTGTTCCCTCACAGGCTAGTCTGCCATCCCTACAGATAATTTCGTATAAAAATTCATGTTTTGGGGATGATATTCTCCTGAAAGTGTCCATCTTTGATTAAGACCTATTAGAGAACCTCTTAACTCTTTTGAAAAATATGCTTCATCTCACTGTTAAAGCTGGCTGCCTAACCTTTAGTATGAGTTTTTCTTGCTTCAGCTTCCAGGCATTAATTACAGCTACTTTCCCACAGTACATCAGAGATGCTTCAGTATCTGATGAACACTTTGAAAATCAGTATAATCAAGAGATACCAGATGTTTGATAGGTATTTTGAGAGCAGGCTATAATCAAGCAAAAAAAAAAAAAAAAAAAAACAACAAAACAAACAACTCGTAAAAAAACCCCAAATACCAGCTTAATCAACTTGCTTAGTTAGGAACACTTACTTTCTCAGCAAAAAGCATTTGATTAAATTGACCAGTCTTTCTCACAGAACTCTGAAGCAAACATCTCACTGTTAACTTCCTTTAAAAATGAGATATGTCATTATCTACATATTCAGAGATAATATCACATCATCACTTTTGAACATTGAATGTTAATATATTCCACAATCTCCTAAATTCTTCTGGTGTCAGCACTAGAATGTTTAATAGTGCTCTATCTTAGATCAAAATCACATTGCTTTTGTCAGAGCAAAGAGTAATAGTTGATGTTGGCAGAGGACGGTAACACAACAATGGGGTTCCTCAAAAAAAATTATCTGAAGTACATGCATTTCAATCAAAGGCCATTATATCCTATTAAAATACATACTTACCTTTCTTAACTTTTTCACACCAACCATGCTTATTTCTGATTGGTTCATCTTTTTGGAAATCATACTTGATTAAATCAAATGGGAAAAAGAGCTAGAAAAAGGGGAAAAAAGGGTCATCAGTTACTCATCTACACAGTGACATCTGGTGGCAGCAGGTATAAGCAAGGAAACTTCTACCCCCGTCTTGCCCAGGTAAACACAGAATGTAGTGTCATTTAAAACTGAAAACACTC
Organism: Psilopsiagon aymara; assembly: GCA_024733675.1. NCBI lineage: Eukaryota > Metazoa > Chordata > Aves > Psittaciformes > Psittacidae > Psilopsiagon > Psilopsiagon aymara. The sequence goes on from JANRGW010013709.1 coordinate 4,770, forward strand.
TGTACGTACACTTACACCATTTCCTGGAGGTAAGCAACATCGAAGAATTTTATAATGTTGTAACTTTCAAAAATACTGGATGAAGACATAGAACTGGAATTTTGTTAATTTTTTTAAGAGTAATTTATGGGATCCACTTATCAGTAGAAAAGCATACATGAATCAGAATAACAGAAGCATACCCGGAATTTAATAGTGGTACCTGATATGAAAAATATTCTTGGAGTCTTCTGGCATATACAACAACTGGTAAAGACAAGACCTAAATCTCTTTACAAAGGGAAATATTCTTACTGCTGGGCTTTACTCTTGCTTACCTAGCCTCAGTTCTTCTGTCAAGCTTTCTCAGGCTGGTGTATGGTGGGAAGTCTTATCACAAGCATGAACAGAAGGATACATATTCCCATGCTCTTTGACATGGTCATGTAGCTGTACATGTTCCACAGTTACATCAGGGCTAGTTCTGCATTTTTCTGAAATATTGTGAATACTTGAGTCCTGGCACTGCTGATCTAACTGACTCCCTGGTCATTTTTTACAACTAACCTCTGAATAAGCTGAAGGAGAGGAAAACATACTCTTATCAACACTAGAAATTGCAATACTGTTTTTCTCCAACATAGAGGGTGTGAATCTTACTTCATTTTTCCACTCTGATATAAATCCAAATAAGACCTTTGAAAGACACTGACAGGTATCACATGCCTGATTCTACATGAACCACTGTTTGCAGGTACCGTCCAAAGGTTTCAGTTCGCTCAGTTTGGGATTCTGATTTCCCTTTTCAAAAAGAAGTGTATCAGCAATCTACTTAATGACTAGTCAAACCAAAGGTATACAATTATCTTCTCCTGGACAAATCCTGGCAATCAGAGAAAACAATTTTAAAAACATAAATATGCATCTGCAGTCCTCACAATAAAGAAATGCAATATAATTTAGGGCTGGTTACATGAAAGTGAATGAAGGGTAGAATGCTAAAACATAAACTCCTTTGCTTTTCTGCAGCTAATTTGGATGAAGAGTTGCTCAATTATTTTATCTTAATTCTAAATGTTGCTGAAGCTATATCACATAATTTTGTTTTCAAGGAAGTCTGAATAAATGGCAACTTGAATCAAATATCAAGCACACAGTATCAGCTTCATATGGACAAACATCTTTGACAGAGTCTTCAATGTGTCTTCCTTCTACCCTAAGTTTGAAACAAAACCATATTCTTAATGCTTGACCAAAGGAACATGGTCATAGCATGCAAAATCAATTAATGATGCAAGAATTTGACACTTCTTGAACAAAGTAAATTTTTTTTTGTGTTTTTTTTTTTTTTCCCTAATACTATAGCATTTACCAAAGTCAAGAATTTGAGAGCTGAAATGCTCACCATAATTAGAAAATAATAGTATTATTCTTGATGAACAAAATGGGAGCTACTCATAATAAACACAAGTAATTTTTTGTTAAGAGTTTTTTTCTTTTGGCTGCCTACATTTACTTGCTGTTCTTTCTCACTTTTTTTTTTTTTATTTTTTTTTTTTTACTCTGGAATTTACTACTGTAATAGGTTTTGTATGACAGACCAAATGCAATGAATAATGTAAGTAATTAGAATGAAATGCTACAAAATCTTATTCTGATATTTTTGTTTAATTAGAACAAAAGTGTGCCCTGTTCAGTTCCATTTTTATCTGATATTTCTTTCAGATCTCAATAGGTGTATCTTGTCAACACATCAGTCCGTATGATGCTATTATAAATATTCATAAACTTTAATTTAGTATGTGAAATAATCTAAAAATTGAATTGCTGAGCATTTTGTTATTTATATTGCTGCAGATGTTGTTTAGTGCCTTCAACTTTAGTGTATTAACTATGCCTATTCCAGTTAGCTTTTTAAAATAATACTCATGTAAATACATAATTAAAAGGAGAAAACCCCACATATTGCATTAGAGATGAATAATGAAACTATTCCAATATACAATGTGCAAACAGCTGTCTCTGTGGAAACAGCTTTCTTTTCATATTAAATGCTAGAAAATGAAAGCTTCAGAGCAAAGTGTTTAGTCTGGGTACAGTCCTACATTTGGTTATCTCATTATTTCAAATATTTGGAAAAGAGGGTCTGAGCTGTTGAAATGTTTCACAGAGTGCTTCACTCATCATTCATCATTTTAATCTAAATTTTACTCCCTAAAGCACCATGTAAATGTATCAAATAAAAAGCATCATTTATGTAGCTGAAACTTAAAATGAACTACCCTGCGACATTATTGTTGATTACTATGCTACCTGGATGTTATCTAGCAACAGCATCCCACCCCTATCTGCCTTTTTTTTTTTTTTTTTTTTTGACTGGAAATATTGAGGTTAAATATTGTTTTGAAAATAACTCTGAAATTCCTGAAGTTTCCACTTACAGTGAATGCTTACAGACCCTTCATCAGAGGACAAAGATCACAAGCTATTGCTTTCCATTTAATCACTTTAGAGACAAATATTGTTAAATTCTGTAGGAGAATATCTGTTTCCAAAACAAATCATTACATGTAACAATTCTAAGCATCTTAAAAAAGTTAAATGCAAGGAAAAAAAAATTATGCAGCATAGTTTCATCATATCTTACAAAAGCTTTTAAAATATACTTGTAATACATTCTTATGCTTTAAAGAATGGATGTATAAATCCTCTGTACAGTTGTTTTGTTTGCCAAAGTAAACAAAACAAAAAAAATACTTTTAAAAGTCATGCTTGATACTAACTGAATCATCAGATACTATAATAAAATACCCTGGAATACAGTTGAAGTACCTTAGATTCTTTTAGTTCAAATCCAGTCAAAAGAGCAGAAACAACACTCATTTTCCTTGGCCAATGAACTTAAGAGTTTCCATTGCTGGGATTAAGACATTCCACTGTTTTTCCTGTGAATCCAGTTTTCCAGGGTCTTAAACCTAACTTAGTTTACTTTTAAACCAAAAAGTATCTCTTATACCACTTAAATTGCATGACTACGTGAAAAAAGTGTGCAATGCTATTTCTGCATTGCTGTGTGAAAGACAAAATATTACATATGTTGAAATAATTTATGATTTGTTATAAGATTTAAACATTTCCCAGCTCAAAGCTGTTTTTTATCCACATAGTTATGAGTAAGAGAGATTAAGACTCTTGTAATACTTGTAATACTTATACATAAAATAATGAAAAAATATATTTAGAAATAAAGATTGGAATATTTTTTTTACATGCTGTTTTTTCAGGTGTACTTGCCATGGGTTGTTTTTAGCCCCTCTTACAAGCTTCACTGTATTTCACTAGTCCCGCTCTCCAAGTGCATGCTCTCTGCCATCACTCAGGGTAAGAAAGAGACACGACTGAGAGTCTTACAGATTTTGTCTCATATCACATTTGTATAAATGCACATATGTCTTATATAATAAAATTTTAATAATCATTAACTATATACATATGTATACCAGATGTAAATATAGTAATACATTACTATGTTAATCTATGCACTATTTTCTTTGTAAAGCCAGCTTAAAAGCTATTCAGAGGCTTTTACTTTTCCATTCATTGACACTGTATGAACATCCTTATTGAAGGATGTGTTCATATACCACTGTAATGCTTTCAAGCACGCGAACTAATGCCTGTTACATGAAGAGTATAGTGTAAAAATAAACAAGCGCAAACAAGAGCACTTCTTTGAGTTAACATCTCACACACAGTGGCTTCTTGGATGTCTGGCAACTCTTACAACATTCATCTTCTTCTTTCTATTACCTTGTGTCTTCCAATTTATGAAAGTAAATGTGTTCTGTAGAAAATTAATATTTCTCACGAGTATTTGTCCCCAACCATTGGTAGTTACTGACAGAAAAGTTACTTTGCTCATTCTAAGAGCTTAATCTGTCATTTAAAACTGTAACTTTTGGCTGCATTTCACCTTTAGAAACTGGCATTGGCATCACATAGAGCAGAAATGCCTTCCTTTTTCTTTTCTTTTTACCCTGCTAAAAATACTATACTTTAAACCTACCATTATTCCCACTATCCTCACAGTAAATGTATATGTGGGTTTTATAATGCTTCATTTCAACTGTGCAATTATGCCAACAGAAAGAGAGTAAGTTACTTCCTTCTACTTCACTGTATCACACATACGAACACAGAAGCCTCTTCTCCCCTTTCTCAATTCTCTCTCTATTCCCAGTTTAAGAAACAGGTGTTAGGTAAATCCATAACATAAAGAATATGTCTCCCTAACATAAAGAATACACCTAAGGGTATCCTCATATTATCCCATGTGTTACGAGAATAATGTTTCAGAAGTTGTTGGAGCATTTATTTGAAGAAGCAACAACAACAACAAAAAAAACAAAACCACAACCAAAAACCACAGGAACTGGGTGTCTGGGCCTTGTCTCTGCCGTTCTCTGCTTTCCAGCAAGAGACAGTCACACTTTCCAATTTCAGATCATTTATGAGTCAATAAATTAAAAATAAAGCTGCTCTCCTTTACATATTGCTAGAAGTCCAGCAGATGTCATTTAGACTGAAGTAAAACAAATACAGTAACTACACTTGACAATGCATTAATAACCTTCAACTTTTAAAATGTATCTTAAATAGCCCACAACAAATGCCTGTAATAAGTAAACCCAAACTTACCTATGTCATTGAAACACAGTTTTTATCCCAGTACTCGCAGATTGCAGAGTAATCAAAACCACATATAAAATGTCCCCAAACTTAAGTATATCACAAAGCAAACTGAAGGAACTGCCATACAGAGGAAAGCCCAAGTAGTTAACAAATTGCAGAACTGATAATTTGAGACATGTAACTACTGTAATACTATTAATATGCCATGTCCTTCGACTGACACAAATTCTGTGAGAGAGAGAGGCCATATATGTCACATAAGTATGACTGACCTGGACTGAAACGTATTATTACAAAAAAGTAATGATGGAGATGGAGCTTTGGAGTTGTCTCTGAAACATCCTTGATTTAGAAGAGATTTGGAGCAGTTGTATTTCCACATAAAATGGGTCATATAATTCACCCACTGACCTGGCTAGACATACTATGTTCATGTAATCAAGGCAAAGTAGTTTGTCTCTGCATCGAATCTGTTTTTTCATGACAACCTTCATTTTTTTCTCAAAATCTACAGTCATACAATGTCAAATGTATATACCTTGGGGAAAGGTTGGGATCCAACACAACTCAGGTCCCTTGGAGAATGGCAGTAGCTAAATACTGAACCTGCTCACAAACAGCTTGCTTTGGGTACTTTCCTTGTAAGAGAAACTATAGAAATAACTGTGGATTTATCTCTAGGGAAAAGAGAACGTAGAAAAAGGCATAATAAAACTGATTTCAAACGAAGCCGAATGCAATGAATGGCTTTTTCTAGTTCTTTCCGTAATATGGTGTTTCCGTATTCACACTGAGTAAACAAGCAGATGACCCATAATTATCTTAGCAGACTATACTGATGTTTCCATAGAGAATAACAGTTCCAACTTGGAATAATATAGAAAATATAGAAAAGATGTCTAGTGAGATCAAGTATTCGGTTACATTTATTTTTTTAACTGCAGTTTGCATGAGCTTTTTTTAATCCTAATCTGCAATGACTGACTTAAATCATAAGCCCCATCATTAAAGAGGAAGAAGTAACATGTTCCATGTGCAAAAAGACACCCTTCCTTTTGAAAACACAATCAGCATATGCTATTGACAAATGAAGTGCCCCTATTAATACATGCAAAACCCCAACACTACTTGATTAAAAACAGAGATACTTAAATCAATAAATTGGTAATTTGAAGTCTAACCCTTTATTTGCTGTAACCTTTATATGGTATTTCCAAAATGTTAATGAATTCTGTCATAACTCAATCACAAGTTTGGAAATATTGAAAACAATGTTACTCAGGTTTGGAACAAAGGTAACATATGATGAGATTTAATTAAAAATAAAAAATTTTAAATAATTAAAGCATGTGGTTTATAAAAATCTGAAATAAAAATCAACATCAGTTCTAAGGTTCCTGATTCACCTACTACTATGTAAATTTCAGATTCCTCATTTTCTGTAGCGGACCTCTACCCTTCTAGACAGCACTTGATGTCCACCATGCATACTACAGAGCGTAAGTTATGTAGACCAAAGAATAAGCAGAATCAGTCTGCTTAAATTCCTGAGCTCTCAACAGTTTCTGAAAAATGCAGTAGCTTTTTTGGTGTTTTCCTGAGTGTTTTCAAGTTCCTCCCCCCAGTCTAGCTTCCTATCCCAGAAGTGAAGAATTCCTCTGGCCTTGAGTTGCAAAGTAGTCTGCAGTCATTGAAGTTGTGGACCCTGGAACATATGCTAGCTAGAAAACTATTTTCGTGTCATAAGAAGATAATCCTGAGTATTTTTACACCATCCTCTGAAGAAAAGTTTTGTCAGGATGTTTTACTGTCAGTTCTCAAGAGCACCAACGCCACTTCAGCCATTGGGATTTGAATACGTAGACAGGTATCTCAGAATAGATAGGTATATATATCTCATGTAATTTGCAAACCCTAGGCAAAGCATTTAGTCCTATTTATTTCAACACAAAAATCGGTGTAAATAACAATACAATGTTCAGTATTGGGTCTCCTTGCTACAAAACCTTTCTAAAGTTTGCCTATTATTAGCTAAGGCTTGGGATACGTGTTACTTGCTGAATTCTTAAACCATGTAAGAGATGGTATTAATAGCACCAAGAGGGAAAAATCTGTCTATGACTTTCAAGCTGAAATAAGTTCTTCATTTACTCAGAAGGATGAAGGAAAAGCCACTGTATGTGACATGAAGACTATGTATTCCTTTTCCCCAAGACATGTAACTCCTATTGTCAAAGCTGATGAAAAATGTTCATCATTGAACATTTGAGGCTATTGAATAAGCAGTGAAAGAAATTTGTGTCTTTTTTCTAGTTTTAACAATCTAGAACAAACCAAATAAATATAGCAGATTTAGTAGATAAATGAGGTTAGATTTTTAAATTAATATCCTTGGCAAGTATTGTCTGTCACAATTACTCAACAATGATTATATATGTAATATTTTATTTTTGAACTTTCTGAATAATGATATAGACCAGATGTTGTTTGAGTTGCTTATGTTTAATTGCACTTGCATATAAAATATCTCTTAAAGTTGCCTGTCTGTATGTTAGTTAGTTGCTATTAATTCCCATGCCAAATACTTACATAGCAATACTCACAATAAATATACTTTTTGAAAACTACTAATATAATCTGTAGAACACTAACTCAGGAGGGATAGTTATACATTTATTTCACACCTAATGAGTTCTTACGTATTAAAACAAACTCAACTTCCTCTTTTATTCTTTAATATAGAGATTTGAAATGATACTTGGAACCTACTAAAAATAGCCAGAAGAGGTAAGGCTTTTTTGCCTCTTGAACCTTAAGAAAAAACTAAGTGTTACTGATGAAAGTGTAAGTGGGTTGGGTGCTCAATACTATCTACAGTACTTTGGCAGCCAAGATTTTAGAGGGGGTAATTAAGTCAGAAAATTTACTTTGGACTTATTACTGCAACTCCATTTGGTTGCACAGACCAAGTCCTGTGGTTAAACTGAGAATTATTTTAGCTTTATCAAAGTAAAATGTAAATCAATAGTCACCTTATAAAAGAAATTGGTGCGTCCAACAGATCCAATCTTTCCTGTGTGATTCATGAAACAAATATTTCCTTCAGTAGCACCATAAAACTCACAGATCTTAACAGAACCAAATCTGTTTAAAAAATCCCTCCATACATCATTTCTTACTCCATTTCCAACTGCTAATCGAACTTTGTGATTTTTTTCTTCTTCCTTCTGTTAAAAAAAAAAAACAAAACAAAAAAACACCATAATTTAAAATACAATATACTGGTAATTTCATTTGATTGTTGCATGTGCCTTCTTAAATACACCAAGTATAAACAACAACAAAAACAAATCAAGAAGATAAAGCTGCCATAGCTCACCCACAGCTACAATGTAGCAAACTGTAATAAACCCCCTATTATCTTGTTGACCAAGCAAATAATATCTTGAATAATGGCTACATTAATTTATATAAACGCCTCCATGCTTTTAAAGTTGCATCATCTCAGTCTGTATTCCACTCAGAGGAATTAGAAAACTGGGAAGAACAGAGACATTATTTCTGTCAAAGGATTAAAGTCAGCAGATTTATGGTTACTTTCTTGTGTGTTCAGATTTCACACACTTGTAATATCTGCTCCTTCCCACACAGTGTGTATGAGTCATCTTCTGTATTTCTTTCAATATTAAGACTTGCAAGGCTTTGTTCAGTGTAACCTGGAATATGTTATTTCTTGGAGAACTTGAGTTACTGTTGTCAACTTCCATGTTTTATTAGAAGAAGCACAATTGTACATGTTCATTTGGTTCAGTGAGACACTGATTTTATGAACGCATTCCCAAACCTTGAGACAGCATGAAGCACCTTTAAAATGCAACCAGATTTCAGCAGAAGTATCAGAAGGCAAAAAATCTAAATTGTTGTTTTGGTTTGGTTTTAATTTCACGTGTTTTAAAACAAGACTGCTTTTCTAATCATTGCAAGTGGCAATACAGAATGCCCTAGAAGTGAGACAGTGCAAAATAAATAAAGGTATGTTATCACATACCTTTAGAACTGTATAGCACTCTGGTATCACAACACTGTCAGTATATACTTCTGTTATGTACACTTACATACACATGTGTGCAAACACCTGCCTATATACAGGTGCACATATACGCATACATTCACACTCTTTATATATTTGTATGTATGTGTGTGTGTATATGCCCACATATACCTAATACAGAAAGCAAACAGTTCCTATTTTCTGTTCTTCTAGTCTAGTTTCCTCTTCCCTTCCCAGCTCTAATCCAGTATGAATTAGGTGTGTCTTTCTAGTGAAAATCTATTTTAGCAGCTTTAATGTCACATAAAACCACAGCAAACTAGTTTTGTGAAGAGGTCTGGTCAGCCGACTGAAACAGGACTCTTTAAATGTTTGGGATATTTAAACCAGCGAAGTTTCTACTGATTACATAAACAAGAGTGTTCCCCAGAGGCTTACATCTTGGCCAAATTCAGCTTCATGAGGACAATGAATTCTCACTCCTGTAACAAAAACTGCAAACATAGTGAAATTTTAAGTTCCTTCTCTAAATCACAAAGACTGACCCATTCGAAACCACTAACTCATAGAGGATAAAAAAGTCCCCCACTGAGCTTCGGAGTCTTTCTTTTGGAAATTAAGTCTTCTTGCTGGACTGACTCAGCAAGGAATTTACCTACTTTGCTAGATGCACAAAGCTCTTGGCAGATTATAATCTGAGGCATTATCCTATTTTACCTCATAACTACCTCACAGGCCTTCCTTCATCACTAACCATTCTGTTTATACAACAACCCAATTCTTCCTTTTTCCCTTTTCCTCTCCTACCTTAGTTCAGATGCAAAAGCAATTTCTAAGCACATAAACACACACTTCACTGATTTAATGTTAAATCATTATTAGCAAGTGCTTCTTTACAGCGTACAATGAAAATGACCAGGGACATAGCCTTGAAAAAAGTGTCTAAAAATTGCCCATAGATGTTATTTTTGGAGCAGTTTGATTTTCAAGCTTTCAAATTCAGACACAATATCACAATGCAACAGTGTAGACTTGCATTTACCTGAAATAATAATGTCACATTCAAAAATAATGTGATTTCAATCACCAAAAGGTATTCCTTTCTTGTAAGGTGCTACTTTGAACTTTATTAGGAGTTTTCTTTTTCATTTTTCCACACAAAAAAATTGTCCACCATCTTTAGAATATTCCAGTCAGCTCAACTTAAGAACTTTCCAAAGATGGTTATTTTCCTTGCAGTTTCATTACTAAACTGAAATTAACCTGTCAGTAACTGAACTGCAGTTACCCCTTGCTGATGCCACTGAATTATTTAAATATACTGCCTCTTCTAAGAGAGGAAAAATAGCACAAGAGATTCCTTCATAGAAATCCTTTGTTCCAGATTGAACAGAAGAGACAAACACATGCATATATATACACACGTACTAATTAAGTGGGCCATTCATCAGGCTAGGAACATTCCAAATCTCTGGAGACCAAGTTAATAAGCAGGTAAGTTTGCTTTCATTATTTATACTTTAAGAAAAATAAAAACATTGATAACTGCTTGTTGAAAACCACAAAGCAGGATGGACTAGGAAGAAGTAGCCTAAATGGATTTTAATTTTATTTTTTTCCAAAAGAACAATTACAGCCTCATTTATACCTTCAATTCCTCATGTTATTTTGGCTGTTTTATATTACTACAACACCAAGTTGTTTCTGCTGTGGAAAATACACAGAATAAACTTGACAGGTTAGCATTCTATTATGCTTGCAATGTTAACACCTATCCACAATACAGTATATGACTATCTCACTGACATATTAAAGAGAAGTATTCTCTTAATTCATTCAGCCCTTTTGCAAAAAGACAAAAAAGGTGTACGATATGATCAAGAACTAATTAGAGTGAGCAAATTCTCTAAAACAAAGGTCAGTAATTCACTTTTTCACAAAGAAGGCAAAATTTCTGTTACACTGCATTACTCCAGCTTCTGTATTTGTGATTTAGTCAGCTCCATCACAGTTGTACATATCTGTTGATCTAAGACTCCCTGTAGAGTACTGCACGGCTTTCTGAGGAAAAGGCATTAAAACTGTCATGCATTTAGCAGTCTTTCAATTGTAAGAATGGAAAATACATGCAATTTAATTTCCTTGCAGGTTTAATAGGTATGAAGAGAATGATTATGATGAGGGAAACTTTAAAGAGTGATGTCACATTAGTTTTACATGTGAGTAAATTTATAGTTACGTTTTACATATTTTTACTTAATAACTAATACATGACATGAATTCCTATTAGCTTTTCATGCAACTAAATTTCAATGGAAAGTGAATCACAGTAAATAAAATTAGGCCATTTTAATATATTTTTCATTAATAGGTCTATATGTTCATCATATGTATCATTGTCCAGATCACTGCCAACTCTAGGCATGTTAGTATCCATGGCCAATGTTGCTGAAAACTTATGCAATAAATAGAATGTAATAAATAAGAGAAAGGAAAAAAAAGAGACGATAATTTCAACAAATTCTAGACACCTGGTTGAGTGATGCACACTTAAGAATGCCCTAATGCATGAGATGAAAAATAAATGAAATATGCAGGAACATATGCTTTAAACAAGCTATGGCACTGAACAGTCATGCTTTTAATTTCTGCCATATTCAGATGCCATTTCATCAAACAGCTTCTCCGTGATATAGCAGACAGAATTGCAGGAGCAGGATGAATTCCAAGCAATTGCCTTGTACATCTCTCATCATAAGCTCTGCTCTCCCTGTGTCAATCTCAACTCCTGAACAAGCTGTGTCATGTCAGCAAGCTATCCCTGCAACAGTTGGCATGCAGCGATTGGCTGCATGCACATTCTAGCCTGCTGTAACAGCACAGTACCTTGCTAACACTTTCTTCACTAAAAGCTGTATTTTCTCACAATATCTTACTTATGAAGGACTTAGTGCCTTGCCCTGATCAACTATCACAAGTAAGTTCAAACAATGCCTGTCCGCTGAGAAGTTGTTCATGCTTTGTGCTTCTGAATGTGACTGATAGTTCTCTGCAGATAATTAGGGAAACAGATCTTCGAATAACAAAACATTAGAACATATTTCCGAGGTTTTTAAAAAATGCCTATTGATTTTCCTGCACTATTTTCTTCTCTTACAGCTGATTCTGAAATAAAATGGGGATTCAGTTATCCATTTATAACAATATTGTTGATTTTTTTTCAATGTCTTCCTGAAGTATTAAGAAGCAAGAACTGTTATTACCTTACACTTGGACTTTTCTTCAGTTTATTCTGCTTAGATCTTTGAACCCTGTACCAAATATCTGCATAAATCATAAATCAGTTCTGACAGACTACTTCTCCATTTTGAATGCTTGTTTCATTTGTATAGTAATTAACTGACAAGTCAGGATCTGCCTTATTACACTAAATACCCAAACCCGGATTTTTCCATATGCCAGACTTTTCTACATAAGTGTTCCTTGTAAACTATGTGGACTACCTATGTGATGAAGTTGTTGATAAAATACATGCCTTTCGAAGTGCCAGCAACAGTATATTAAGTGGTGAAGGAAGTATTCATGACTGCAGCTAGTTAAAAATGAGTTTCTTTTTTAAACTGCTTCAATTTTAAATTGCTTCATTTTAAAATTGCTTTAAATTTGAGTTGCTTCAAAAGAAAACAAGAAAACAGGTTCATTGTCCTACTTCTACCATTTCTGCAGCAGGAAAAGCCAAATGAAGAGAAGCAAACACAACTTCAAGCAACGGTGGTGTTGTGGTTTAAGCCATAAATCAGCCACGCAGTTTGTTCACTCACTTCCCCCTTTTTCTTCCCTCTGCTCCTG